>JABCMJ010014918.1:0-17892 GCA_014822125.1 Arbutus unedo | reverse complement strand
TTTCTGTCAACTTTATTTTCGCACTTTAAAACTCTGATTTATCAAATTTTTTGTTGTTTTAATTAATAAGAGTGACATGTCTTTAATTTAGTCTCGAGAAATCGCGGCGTTACAGACGTTATATGTCATAATTATATAATATTGTTATAGATATTTTTATTGGGTTGTATAGCTCATTTTATTATTTTCAGGTGCTGTCCCAGATATTTAGCATGAGTCCTTGAAGTGCATGTGACGGTCCATGATTTTTGAAGACTTATAGATGGGAGTTACCCAACATCTTTGATCTATTTTTAGAAAGATGTAATTTAACTTATTTTTTGTTTTGTTTCTTCACGATTGAAAGAAAATATAAACGTTTAACTTTGATATTTTATTTTGATATATGTGTTGGGTAGGGAATTGCCCAATTTGTTATAATATCTTCAAATCTAACTTTGATACTCTCTCGTGTATGGAAATGAAATTTGGGATTTTGGATTATTTATTGTATACTGTGAGGTTTTATTAATGATAAATCACAGTTATAATATGTTAGAAAACGAGAGCGTGACACAAACATTACTAATACTGGCCTCAATCGCAAACTAATCTTTTTGCAATTTAGGTTTTGATTGTAGAAGATTTAGATTTTGGCATTCTATTAGTACAATTATTTTATTTTTGTTTCAGTGACAGATAAAATTATCTATTACATATCAGTGGTTCTGAACTTATTTATTTTTTATCGGCAAAAATGGAGTTCATTAATTTTTGGAAAGAAATTTATAAAAGTAATGAAATAACAAGCATAATAGCATGGTAACGGTTCGAAATCGAAATGAAACGAAAACTAAAAGAGTTGCGAAGATGCCAACTAAACAAAGGAGGAGGAGTATTTGAATTGAACAACACCCTTGAGCTATTATGTATTCGTTGTTGATTATTTGCAATTTTAATTTATTAAATTATCACACAAATTAGTTATTTGTACTATATTTAATTTAACAAAACCTACACCGAATTGATATGGATATATAGTTTTATGATTGGAATACTTTTATCTTAAAATTCATTCTCAAAAGTATATCCATAAAAATATTAATAACAAAAATATTTTGTTGATGTAAACTTTGAAGTCCGATGAACTACAGTACTATTTTGATAATAAATTAAATCATGCCTCTGAATGAAGCCTTCCTGTAAGTTCTTATTACACTTCTCATCTTACTTTAAGATTTAATCCTTCGAGGCCTCGTTTGAATTGGGGATTGAGCACCTAGGATTGGGCTAAATATGTCTAATACCATATTTTGTTTTGCTTGGTTTCCATTTTGTGGTTTGGAATTAATAATCCGGAATTATTATAATTTTTATGTGGGAGGTATTATATTATTTCATGGGAGAAGTGAGACTATTAATCTAAGATAAAAAAAAATATAAACTGTTAATTATAAAATTTCCACTACATTAAAATATCTTAGAGCATACTTATTTTTTTTCTTAATTCTTAGCTTCTCTCTCTCTCTCTCTCGGGGGTGTAACTGGTTTGGTTTGATCCTAACTGAAGGAAGAATTTAGACCGAATTGGAAATTTTGGTTTATAATTTTTTAAATTGAAGCTAAACCGAACTATTTTGATTTGGTTCAATTTGATTTCTTAGGCTTCAGTTCGGTTTGATTTCACTTTCAATTTGGTTAAATCAAGCCAAATGTAAAAAATAATTAAGTAATTTTTCGATTTGTAAATAGATAAATAAATGTCAACTCTTCAAGCTCAATATAAAATAACACATATTATAAAAAATAAAAAAATAAAGATTATAAAAAATACATATTACAAAAAAAATGCATATATGCATATATGCAATGCAGTAAATTGTCTACCTATATATATTTTCTTTCCTGAATTTTAAATCAAACCAAATTAAAATTGATTGAGGAGAGATGGTTAGGGATTTACAAATTCACATAAAGTCTCCTAAACTCTTTCTCACATTCCTTTCAAAGTTTGAACCATCTTCTTTTTCATCTAATCTTCATCATCATCTAAATTTCTCTCACAAACGAGTGATGTGTCTAAAATTAATGAAATAATTTGAAACCAAATAAATATAAAGAAGAAGCGAGATTGTCTTTTTCAATATTGGTATTGTTCTACAAATACACTCTCCGTCGATTACTTGACTGCTGGAGCGATGTTACATATACAATGAGGTATTGTATTATATGCGTAAAGTAGAGAGTGGAATAAAAAAAACACTAGACTGAGAGAGATTTTTTTAAATGCTCTATGTTTTGCTAATCTAGCTTTAGACATGATAAATTTGTAATAAGCATTTTTTATGTGTTCATGACTAATTTATCATAATTAATTCATTGCAACTTGTTATTGAGAATCTATAGTACTTTATTAATTTAGCATATTGCTTTCATGATAATTTATCTTAATTGTTTTCTTTCGAGATGAATAATTACTATAATTACTTTCATGATAAACTTGTCATAACCACATTCTTTCTACTATTTTATTTCATAATAGATTTGTCATGATTACTATCTTTCTATGTGTATGTGGCTATATGTATATATGCATAATGTAATTATTGGGTGTATCAATAATGAGTAATGTTAAGAACACAGATATATCAGACACATTTAGATATAGATGTGTCCGAAATTATTAAATGTGTATGCTACCCTTAATAAATTATGAACTTTACGTGCATTAAACGATTCCGGGTGTGTTCAAAACATCTATATTCTTAGAATTTTCTATCAACAATATGCATGCAACAACTATGTGGACTTTCAATTAAGAATCCCAAATAATTTTCCATTTTTTTAAGCTAAATTTAGTTTAAAAATCCATGAAATTATGTTTTGGTTTACAAATGACACACAAATGCGCAAAGGCAAAAAATAAGTCTTTGACTCAGAAAATGACATGCATTGTAGATATTCTTACATTGACAAGTCTATTCATACAGTTTCCTCTTGTAATCATAGTTTTGGCACAATGTGAATCAATGCTACGAGTTTGGAATTTTTAATGACGTTAAAAATTAAAAATTCTATGAATTTAAGAAAATTTAAGAGAGTTTTGCCAAAAGAAAGAAAGAAAGAAAGAACCACTAAACACTTGATATAGAGAAGTCAATATCTACAAGGAAGAAGAAAAGAATTAGTCATGTCCTTTTAGAGATGAAGTTACAGTGCCTATGAGAATCAGTTAAACCAAGCAATCCAATTACCAAAATTGATTCTGAGGACAAATCGGAAAACGTGTGAAAGTTTGAGGGGGTAAAATGAAAATTTCCCAACTCAAATTTTTTATCTCACAACAGTGCTTGGCGGTCAATCCTCTTCTCCCCACTCTCTCTCTCTCTCTCTCTCTAGTCTTGGAATTACTCTCACACCTACCGTTCCTCTTTCCATCTCCCACCCAGTCTCTCTCGCTCTCTCTCTAGAATTTGAATTCCAATCTTGCTATGTTTGATTTGGGGGATGACCTCTTAATTGGGAGTCACAGGATACCATGGTTGATATGGATCCAGCTTCTGGTGATGCTTCTCCTCATAATTCTCCTTTACTATTTCAGCATCTACGCTTTAGGACTAGATCTCTCCCTCACCGCCGCCGCCGCTTCGCATTCCGGCGGTCTCGATAGCGTAACCTCTAGACACGGACCGCCGCGCAACACCGTGGTTGTTGCCGCCGCCTCCACCAGTTCAAGCCGATTACACCGTGCCAAGGTATGTACCCTCTTGCTTGTTCCTCTATCTTGTCTTAGTTTTACTCTCCGTTTGGACCTCTGGTTGCCGAGAAGATTTTGGATTTAATTTGCGATTTAAAAAAAAAAAAAAAAGATTTCTGACGGATTAGACTCTTGTCAAGCTTATCTTTTTTGGGACTATTTCGGTCTAACCGTTGATCTTGTGGTACTGGTTGAGAAAATTATTCATGAAAAAAGGTAAGACGAATCGGAGATTGATGGCCACACCATATGATCACAAGATTTAGCTAGACTTTTCAAATTATACCTTCCATTTTGTGGAACATAACTGTGAATCAGTCACAAAGCTACTTATGTCTGATTAACATGATTTATTCATATTTGATCTTCTTTGCGGGTTCTATAATCCTATCAAAGTGGGATATGAAGGACGTAAAACTCGCCCACTTTGCGGTATGTTCGAATGCTACTGTTTGACACGCACCAAAAGAAATTTCCATCACAAAAGACCCACAAAACTGTTTACCTTGATTTGAATTTTGATTAACTTTCAAAATCACAGTAATCATGTGATCTAAGACTCATAATGTTGGAATCATAAAAGATACGAAAATATGTAGCAAAAAAAAAAAATTAATAAATAAGAAGAAGAAAATTGATCGCGTGAATTATCAAACTTGTATATTGGTGATCACCTGCCAAAAGAACCTAAGCCGCCCAATGATTGTTATGCATTTTGTTGTAAGTACGTAGCATGCGTCTATTTTAATTCATTTCTACCACTGGAAAGTTTCAAAATGAGTTGCACAAGAGAAAGTTGAGAATGACATAATTTATGTAGTATTTGTTTTTGGTAGTGGTAGTGGTAGTGGTAGGGGTGTGTGGGTGTGTTTGGTGGCAATGTTAAGATGGCAAGAATTTTATGTCGTCATCATGAGCCTTTATTCTGTCCATTTTTTCCCTTTTCTCCATAGTTGGTACGGGCTGTTTCTATCATATGTTTTGTGAACTTGTATTTTATAAAAGTATATATATTGATGCTTTGCACGTTAAGTTTTATTAGTTTTCCTTCTGTTGAAGGGTAGGAAAGTTGGTGCCATTACATGGTGTATGGAAATAGTCATTTGTTTGAGCAGAGATAAAGACTGGCATCCCTTGTTAAACACTTGCTGACAAATTATAAAAGTTGCGTGGTAGGATTTCATCAGTTCATACCAATTATAAAAGTTGCGTGGTACCATTCTGACCAGTTTACTTATTTGTTTATGGTACCATTATCTTAATACCCACCAATCTTGTAGTCGATTCATACCAGTATTTGTTCCGTTGTGGTCGGCAATGTTTTTTCAAATGAAACAAATACTATAGAAATTGGGTTAGTGATACCGAGTGGGTCGGGACCACATTTCTAGAACGCTTGGATTTGTCATGGGCCAAACGAACCAGTGACAGATTGACCTGTGGATCATAGGGTTGAAGCGAAATGTCATTCTGATCAAGGCCCATGGGTCCATGGGCCAATGGATTTCGGCCTAATTATCTCGTTTAGGCCTAATGGGAATTTCCGTTTTGGTCGCCGTCTGTTTTAGCAACCTTATTTTTTTTTATTGTATTTGATTTCCTAATCAAATCAGAATTTTTCGTTTTTGGTAATTTTTCGAATTTCTTTTATTTAGGCTAGATTAGCAAGTTCAAATCTTTTGTTATTTTGTTTCCTAGTTGATATAGGGTTCTACTTCCCTATAAATTGTTTTGTAAGCCTAAGGGCTAAGTAGTTGTTTATTGATTAGTAAAACTGAGTGTTTTACTTAATTCATTTATTCAAAGAGAGAGTACTTCTAGTTCAAATAAGGTTTGATATTGTTCTCGTGCTACATTCATTCAAACATACATTTCGTTGCATCAGTTACGGGGAGAACGTTTTGTTTGGTCTTGGATGAATCAGTTTCCGGCATTGTGCCTGGATGTACTAGATCAAATAATTCCGAAGGGAATAATATTGTCCGGTGTTTTTAAGGACTGAAAAGTCGTTTGATGGTTTTTATTTTAGGATTTTACCCGTCTATGTTGTTTACTACCCTTTTGGCACAATAATTATGCCTATGAATTCACTAATTTCCAAATTTTCTTTATCCCTAAACAAGACTGTCTTCAACTAGTATTTTTTTTATGATCAAATATAATGTTCCCTCATCAGCCATCACTATTGTTTCTGCAATGGCAAAACCGTTATCCTGTAGCCTGTACATATAAATGCTACTTGTAGGATAATTCCATTCCGGATAGATTTTCAGAAAGAAGTGAAGGATTTTGTTATCAAATGCTACATGGGGAAGGAGGTTGATTGTAGATTTTGTTGTGATCTTATTTCTTGGAGTCAACATGGCGTGGTTATAATTGGAAAAGCAGAGATAGGAGTTGGGATCACATTGAACACTTCACTGTAAATTTACATTTTGGCCATTCTCGAACTTCAGTCTTACACTCAACAATATAGGTTCAATTGGCCGACTAAAAGTCTCGAACTTTTTTTTGACTTAGTGATGATATTTCTGTACACACTTTATGGTCTCGGAGATAAAAATTTATGGATGTCTCGGTTAGGTTATGAAATAGAAACATTCAGCATAAGTGTGAAGCTCTGGTGAGATGCAAGACTAGAGCGAAAAAAAAAAACCCAGTAACAATAGAAAAAGATCAGGAGGTGACTGTGAACTGATCTTTTTAACTAGAACTCTACAATTAAATGTTCCAAATTTGCAGTGACATTTATCAATGGGTTTCCATTTGTTTTTCTGATTTCCCATAGGCTGCTGTTACTTTATATCCTCAATGGCAATAGACTGTCATTATTTCAACTTGGCCATATTTCAAGTAGTATGCAAACCATAATGTAGTAGTTTATCCGATACTCACAGGTGGGTGAGATACATAGTTTAAACGACGAGGGAATAAGTACAAGCAGAAGAAGAGTAGGAAAAGAAGAAATCCAAGAGAGGGAAGGAAGCTCTTCAGCAAAGGATGCAACCAATGCCCCAGTTTTGGATCGATATTACCACCCGTGCCATTATCTAGGGCTAGCTAAACAAGCTTTTCTCAAGTGCTTGGGCTTGGATCCCCCCTATAATGATCGTTCTTCGAAGACCAGACACAGGAAAGAAAACTGATGTATGCGTCCCTCCGTCGGGCTCTGTATATGAACACATGTATATGCGTATCTCTGTATATACGGAAGATGGTAAGTGGAATTCAGTTCTTAGGTTGGTTGTTTCATAGGAAGATGCTTAACAGAGTTCCTTGAAATGGCTGGAAAGTGAATGAGCACCATACCTGGATTTTAAACCCAAGATGGGTTAAAATTTCATAAAGAGGTGTATATGATATTGACCATTGCATCTCTCTTAACACCCCTATTCCATTTGTTTGTTACCTGTAATTTAAACAGTGGTGCTGCTAATACGAATTTTCCCAATGTAATGCAGGAGTTCAATCTACGTACTTTCCTCGACTTTTCGGTAGTCAGCTATGACTTTGTAGTTGTGTGATATCTGGAAGAAAAAGTCTAAAAGTAAAAGTTCGTGCACATCCGGATACCAGACACATCTGCCTAGATGTGCATGAACAATTTGTGTTTCTAGACGTGTTTTATTTAAAAAGGTGATGAATGCTGATGGATATATTTTATTTTCCCCCAACCCTGTTTGTTTTTGCAGGTGTATTTTTGGAGTCCGGATCCTCTGTTCCACTTCTGTGTTCTACTTTTCTGTCCCATCTTTCTACATTCGTCACCTCACTACAACTCTAAACCCATCAAAATTTTTTCTAACTCTATTTACTATCATAATACATAATAATTAAATAACAAAATTGTAATTATGGTAAAAAAATCCTATGAGATAAGATTGTCTTTGAAAATAAAAATACAAAAATTCTTATTTTCCTTTTTCATTCCTTTTATAATTGTCTATGTTCTTTTTTTGCATCGTAAAGAACATTATAATAAAATAAAACAAATTATAACCAGTTTAAAAGTTAAAATAGTACATGCTCAAGCGTAAAAAAAGCTAAAACATTAATCATAAAGGTTGCACCATAAATTGTGTACATTACAAAATAGGGTATGTTTTGATTTATTTTTCGTCTTAAGTAATTTTTTTTAATTTTTAAACATAATTTTATACTTTTTAGATTCTTTTTATTGATACAAACCAACAAACTCCAAAAAATTGATAAAATATACTCCCTCCATCCCATTTTGTTTGTCCCCTTTTTAATTTTTCAATGTCCCAAATTATTTGTCCATTTTGAGAAGTCTAAGAATGAAGTCCTATAAAAATAGCATTTTACCCTTCTTTTTTATTTGAAGTGGCAAGTACAATTTAAAATGAAGAGCATAAAAGTTTAAATTTTTATAGTGCAATGATTATGTTCTTTTAATAAGTTGGATTTCCCAATTTGGACAAACAAATTGGGACGAAATGAGTGACAAATTCAAAATAAAATTGAATAATGACAAAAAAAAGGAGATAATTTAGACCTAATTTAGCGATTTTTGTTTCGGGATTTTTTACAATAATGGCAATTTTGTTATTTAAGAAATACTCATTCTGTTAGGAAACAGAGTTAAAAAGAGTTGATAAATTTAGAATTGTAATGATGTAATGAGTATAGAAGAATGAGACAAAAGAAGGATCCGGACTCGTATTTTTATCCTTTTATTAGCTTGATCAGCGGAGCACTTTTATCTTCTTGGCATTATACCAATGGAAGTTTACTATTTCTATTATTTTTAGAAGTTCATGTGACAATCATACCTAAAGTTGGGGTGCATTGGAAGCGGTATATTGAATGGAAATTCTGACCAACAAGAGCGTTCATTTTCGGTTTGTCGATTTTATTGGACATGTAACAAAATATATTAGTCGAACTTCATTGAACATGTTTGTATTGAAAAAGTCAATAGAATATTTTTTCAATTCAAATATATTTTGTTCATGTCCCTACTAATGTTCAATATTAAACATGAATATTACTTTTACTCTCATTGATAGGGATGGTATAAGTCTTACCTCTGCAATACGTTTGAACTCAAGAAGGTTATAAAAATCTGCCTCAATTAACAGTTGAAGGCTAAAATTCGTATAAATCACCGATTTGTGGTTATCGAGCAGCAGGTACGGTATTTTTCCTTTCTATTTTGGTACAACAGAGTTGCAATTTTCTGAATTTGCTACATTATGTCCAAAAGTGAAGTATCATTCTCGATGGTTTAGTTAGGAAGTCCAAGTCTATCGATTGAAAAATCAAAGTTCGAAACGTATCAAAACTCGACAGTCTGAAGAAATACTGTAGGGGTTAAGAAACGCTCGAGCAACCTATCAAGGTTTGCAGGTGTAGACACCTCAATTTAGATCCCGATGAATATCTAAAAGTAACGGTTGAACAATGCTGATGATAAGAAATGACACTTTTATCTTATCCCTAGATGAGTCTTGAGTCATATTAGATATTGATAATCTTGACCATGGATGCCTCAGTTTCATTTTATATAAAATATTTTTGGATCAACATGTCTTCCAAAATGACTTGCGCAAGCCCTCATAGGATACTGCACGCCACTCCTTAGTGAATTAGAAAATCACACCGACTCACGGTATGACATGCACATCATATTGTATGTAACTACCCGGTCAACGGTTGCATTCGCCACTTAATCAACTGACGTACCCCTTTACATTCTTGTGTACATCAACTCAGTCTGTCTAGTCCAATCAACAGTACTTTGTCAAGGTTGTGTGCAAATTATTTCATCCTTTTGCACGTTTTTTGGGACATTTAGAGCTTATAAAAAGGAACCCTAAAGCTTAGGAGGAAGAGGAGGAATTTTCGGAAGTGAAAAATTCCACTTGAGAACTTCTCTCTATAAATGAACGAAGAGAATGAAGATTTTATGAGAAAAAACTCTCTCAAATAGAGTATTTTGGGATAAAAAAAGAGTTTTAAGAAGATACTTCAAAACAAGTTAGGAACATTCAAGTTAAGAAAGAGTGGGAGAGCTGGGATTGACATTAAATAAGTAATATGACTTATCTTATTCACTTTCAATCTTATTTTTAAATACTTGCGTCAAAATCTAAAGAGTCCGTCAAAATTCAAGTATATACTACATTGTGCTAACTTGCATTCGTTCTTGAGGAAACATTGAAAAATTTTCATAGTAATTTATACTATTCACGAGTTTCTCATCATCTTGTTTCTTGAAATTCTTAGGAGTCAACTCTCCCGTCTGAGCCCTAAGTATACGGTCCCGCGTAGGCTCACTGTCACACCCTAGATTTTAAACACAATAAGAGGTAATATATCTTTAACAAAACCTCACAAATCTTACTTATAAACCCAAATATTGCATTCATTATATAATGCCAAAAGTTGAATTCCAAGTGCGATACAACCAAAAAGGGGCATTCCGCAACCCAAGTTGTCAAACTACAATATCAATAGCTAAGGGCTTACATCCTTTCTAAATCAACACAAGAAATTAAAGTAAGTGAGTCATTTTACATCTTTAAAAAATAATCTCCTGAAGGTGTTGACTAACTCCTATCTATATGCTGTTTTCAAAGCATGCATCATCTCATATATTTCAAGCAATTCATGCTAGACCTCCGGTATGTTACCTGGACAAAACAAAAGCGTGAGCTACACAGCTCAGTATATGACGTGGATAATCCATGATAACATAAATGAGATGTAGAACTGAAAGAATAAGACTCTACACAAGTTGTAACATCTCTCCACAGTTCAACAAGTTATTAAATTGATTCTCCATTTACACATCACGTCTCATTTCATTCGTTGCTCCTAGCACTTCACCCGATGGTAGCTAGACACTATATGTTATCAACTGGAACAATTCCTGACAAAAGCTAGAACAATTGCCAACAAAAGCTAGAACAATTATTATACCTTGCGGCCCTAAGTAGGCTAGCATTGTTCATCATAACTAGCACTTCTTTCAATGGAGGCTAGCCCATAACGTCGCATTGTTCCCATGCAAGCATAAAACACGAATCATATATTGTATGCCATTCATCTATAACAATCCGTCAAATATCACCAATTCATTCATAATCCATGAAATTGATAATCAAGATGTAAAACATGACAATATATCCCCAATTATGGCCCAAAACCATATTCAACAATTCCATAACCAAAAATCAAGTTTTGACCAATCAAGACCAGATGTCGCTTGAGTGACTTTAACACAATAAGGGTCATTGGAAGCAAACAAAATTTGTGCACGGCCCTCGAATGACATGAAAGTTGCTCAAGCGACCTAGGTGATTTATGGGCTTTGATAGCACGCAATAGATTTCTCAAAAATCACACTCAACTTAAAATTTTCAACCAAAAACCAAGTGAAATCAACCAACACCTACAATAAACAAATAAAAGAGGTGAAATATTTCTACCTCAAGTTTTAAAATGAAATATTTAACTCCGGATGCGAAACCCTAACTTTAAAAAATAACAAACTCCAAATCCACTTCCTCTGAGCAACGAAACTTGATCAAACTTCAAATAATCACCAAGTGCAATAGGAATGCGCCAAATCTCGAAGGAATTGAACGATGCTGCAAGAAATCTCTAGGTTTGAAAATGATAGATGAGAGAGAGAGAGAGAGAGAGAGAGAGAGAGAGAAGAGGGTGTGTGTGTTGTGCAACAAAACCAAAGGAAAAAATATGATTTTTATGAAATGGTGAGGCCCAAATTACACTAACTCCCTTGAAGCTTATAACATGCTAACTTCGAGACCCAAAGTTACTTTATATCATCCAAACGCCCCAAATCGGATAATCTACGTCAATATTACATATTAAATAACGTTCTGACAATCAATTAAAATGCAAAGAAAATTTGGGTCCTTACACGCACACCACTCCCGAGGTCGATGCATGCATGATCCTCTTGGCAAATACTGATTTCGTTTTCATATTATCATTTTCAGACTATGCATTGTCACGCCCTCATTTTTCAGCATATTAAAAATCTCAATATATCATAATAAGACCTCATAGTACTCATGAATAAACTCAATATTCCAAAATATTCCATTCATGAGAGAATATCAAAAGTTAAGTTTGAAGGTGTTACAATAAAAAGGGCAATTTTTGGCCCAATACATATGTCAAAATGCAATATCAAAATTAAAAGTTTACTTTTCCTTCCGATCATGAAGAAACTATAGCACAATTAAGTTACATTATATCTTTCAAAAAGGTTTACAAAGATGTTGGGTTACTCCTATCAATAAGTCTTCAAAAATATGCACCATCACATGCACTCCAAGCTTTTCATGTTAAGCATCCGAGATGACACCTGAAAATAATGGGGTTTAGTTGTTTTTCATGGGGATTGATGTAATGTATCAAAGTTTGTTTGGTTTTTAATTTATTATGATCGCGTTATATTTTATTTTTTGTTCATTTCATATCTTTAAAGTTTGAAGTGTGACAGAGCATATTCCTCATTTTAAAGTCATAAAAAAAAATTTGCGATCCTTGACCAAAAGGTTTAGGGCAAAAGTCAGTGGAAAAGAAAAAAATTATCCCTTATGATGAGTGAAGAAGTCGTTGGAAGACAAATGAGAATTTTTTTTGCGATTTGAGATAGATTCATCAAAAATCAAAACTTTGTCTAAATCAATTGCTTTCAAAAGTGTCAAGGTTTATAATTCAGATTCAGATAGTGATGGCGAATATGATACTGAAGCTATGAGTTTGTTTACAAAAACATTCAAATTTTTTTAAAACTAGGCCAAATGCAAGAAAATACTCAGAATTTTCATCCTAGGTGGGCAAACATTAAATTTCTTTTGAAACATAGGAAATACAATATCAATGTAAATATTATAAAATATTATAAAAAATTATTAGATATATTTTCAAACAGCATAGACAATTATAAAAATATAGTCACATAAATTTAAGTGCATACAATCTTGTGCATCTATAATCATTCTGAAAGGCAAAACGTTGAACATAATGTTATATTTTTTTTATAGATGCTACAATTATACAAGGGCGGTTATCAAAATCTAAAAAAAAAAAAAAAAAAAAACACTTCAATGGGCAGGTGCTGGATTTTTTTAAAAGACGTTGGGTGGGCAAACTCGTATTTTTGACATATATTAGAAAAGACTAATGTGATTCTAAAAAAACTTCTAAAATTTTGGTTGGGCGTTCGTTGTAGTTCATCCATCCCTCAATCTATCCTTGACAAAAGAAAAATCTTGCTAATTAAGCTTTGGTATTATATTATATATGTTTGTGTGTGCAAGTGATATATACATACAACCAAATTACTTTTGTTTTTTATAACTGAGGTATCCGACAGTTTGAGACCAAACTGAGGTAAAATTTGGAGAAGTCTCAATTTAAATTGTATACTTGTCTTTGGAACTTTGGAAATAAAGACTAGACATAACTCTCAATGGCCCCACATATTAGGTTGCTGAATTTCAACCACAGAATATTTAAATTTACAGTTTATCAACTTTACTATATGGACAAGTCCTTGGGTTCATACAACCGAATTACCAGTAGGGGTGTCAAAGAAATTGTGCCATGTGGGCTTGAGCTTATTCATTTTTGTGCCCTAGTGTATTTTTTATTAACAGTGTCATGTTGTCAGAGTGCTTTAAGTCTAACGAATAATGTCACTGACATTTTATTTTGTACCTCATATTTTATCATATGACCAATTACTGATTATGGCCTTGGTAATCTCCCTTTACCTTAATTCCAATAAATAGATTTGAGTCATTAAACAACTCTTAAGTAAACTAGAAAGTATTTTAAGTCCAATGAATAATGTCACTAATACTTTATTTTGTATTTATCGTATACTGAGATAGCAGCTCATAGATACGGTTTACATAGAGAGAAAGAGAGGGAAAGAGAGAGATAGTGGACAAAGTAGTATTACCTCAGCATGCGGTAAAATATGATGCATAAAATGAAGTGTCAGAAGTAGCATATTATTGAAGTCCAATTCCTAATTCAAAGGCACGACACTATTTGTGCCGTTTAGACTTCTAAACATGTCATATCCAGTCCCAAGAGATTGGCCTGGTGGTCAATACTTGGGAGTTAAAAATATGTTCTCTCAGGTGTTATTAACTCATTTGGAATTAGTCCATATAGGACAAAATATCCTGACTTTAATTGGAGCCTCTACAAGTGGACAGTGAGATTGATGCTCTGAAAACTAGTGTATATTGGGCCGGAAATAACCACAAAATCAGCAAAAAAAACCTCGACTATTAAAAAAAATAAAAAAACCATGTCGTATCCGTATCAAAATCCGGCATATTTACACCTCTAACAACATTGTCGGTGTCTTGTAGGCTTCTAAACGTGTCGTATCCATGCCAGTCTTGCTTAATTTACATCTCTGACTATTAAGTATTTAAAATACAACGTGACATTACATATGTGGAACTGCGCAGATGTATGAGTTATCACAACATATTTACATGTGTATATATATGTGTGTATATATATATGTATATGTATATATATATATATGTATATGTATATATATATATGTATGTATGTATATATAAGGTATATGGTCCATACCGTCCATTTACAGTTTTAGATGATGCACATGCAGGAAGGAGTTGAAAGGAAGTACTACAAGGTCCAGACGGCCACCAAGGCCACCTATCAGGTCTGGGCAAGGTGGTCAAACCAACTCGGCCTCATCTTAGAACTAATAATATGCGGACAAATGTTACATACTAATGTCCGGAATTATCTGATACACATAGATTATAGATGGTGTGCCGAGTAATATGTGTTTTGGGGTATATGTGGAATGTAGCAAAAGAGTTTGGCAGTTTTGGTAATTGCATGTAGGGTTTACATGTAGCAACATCTTAAAACAGAGCCAGGGATATGTACAGTTGATGTCATGATTATGATTGACATTCGGAGACTTTCTCTATTAGCTGATGTTCAAGACATTGATATGTATTCACGATATTCAGAAGGTTAGACTTTCTCTATTTATTTAGAGTAAATTTGATCAGTTTATCTTGATGGCATGGCACATCTATATTTAGTGACATATGAAATATATATACGTTTACATGCACCCTTCAAAACATGCATGGTGTGACATTAGTAAATTTAGCATCAGATTAGTAGTTTGGTGGTGACACTAATTTTGATGTGATAGTAATAATTGAATGTCGTGTAATAGTAGTAGTTTAATAATTAGGGTATTGATTAACAACTTATTAAGGTAATATGATTTGATCTATAAATTCAGTTAACTAATTCATTTAAAACTCATCTGAATTTATCTGATATGATGTCAAATGAAGTGTAAAGTATTGGATAAATTAATGAGTTTAGGTTAAAAATTGACAGCAGCGAGTGTGAGCATAATTACCAAATGATGAAGTGTACAATGTGTATTGACCCACTTGGATGAGTCATGCATTGAGCGACATGGATGGATACATGCATCTTAATGGTAACATTAAAAAGCTTTAGTTTCGATAGAAGAGAAGGTGTGGGGGCCATGATGCATTCATGCATGCATCTTAATGGTGACATCAAAAGGCTTTAGTTTTGATAGAAGATAATGTGGGGGCGGTGGTTTGGTGGAAATTAAGGAGTAAAGATTATTTGTCTTCTTTTAATTGTTACATACCAGCCCGGCCCCTTGTTTGTATATATACATATATTCCTCCTCGACCCCTACCACTTTATTCTTATCTGCATCTCTATAAATCCGTGCCCCCTTAGTCTGTCGTTCATCTCTCTCTCTCTCTCTCTCTCTCTCTCTCTCTCTCTCTCTCGTGTATGCCTTACACGTATATATGTACCCAATCGGCATGCAGATGTGTGGGTTGCATTTGGGATTCAGTGCATGTATAATGCGGACAAAACGACATAGTTTTGTCTGTTTTCTCTTTAAAACTACATCGTTTTATCTTATCATGTAAATTGTTGTCAAAATACATAGGGATTAAAACTATATAGTTTTAAGGAGAAAACGGACAAAACTATGTCGTTTTGCCCGCACTACACATGCACTACAGGAAAGTGCACTACAGCTTCCCCAAATCCTTGCATTTGGGCCCGTCTGTTGCCAAAAGAGCTTTAGGGGTTGCATATGTACCCAATATAAAAAATTATTTTAAAATTAATCGTGAGTGCAGAATATTTTTATATTGGTTGTTGAGTTTTAAAATTATTATAAGATTAACAAATACTTTATCATAATTTAATATTATTTAAGATAATTAATTTGTCTAAAAAAATAAAATAAATTTTAATTTAATAATTTAGAGTTGAGATTATGTTGAAATAGTATCGAATTTGTACAATAATGTTGCTATGTTTTAATTTTTTTAATACTATTAGAAAACATAAAATATCTTTGACAAAATTATTTCCCAAATTGCATTTGTTGGTGTGCTCATCACAGTGAAACTTTTGAAAGAGAAAGAAAAGGAAGGGATGGTGGGTGAGTGGTGTAATTTTCAGAGGTGAAAGAGGGTGGGCCTCCGCCTTGTCCCCTGTTTCGGTGGGGGAATCCATGCTATATAGCATTTCTGGTTTTTTTTATAATTGAGATATTTATTATTTGTCCAGTTTTAGAATTATTTTAATTTATTGTCGGTTAGTTTTAAAAAAATCAATTTTATAGCCCACTCACATGGATTCATTTAAAGTCATGGTTTTGTATTGTATAATCTGAGGGATCAATAATATGAAGTTTCGAATCTGATACTTAAAAATGAACATACTTTTAAATTTTAAGTCTTAATCTTTAGACATTAGGTCACTCCTTTAGGGTTGGGTATTGCGCCTTTTACGACTATGAGATCTAGATTTGGGTAGAACATTATAGACAATCGATTTACAAAGATAACATTTCTGAAGTTTAGGTTAAATATTTATACTGTTTTTGTAATATGTGTTCTGTAGAAAAATAAAATTATGCTTATGTATGATTAATTATGAATTTATAATTATTGTGTATTTTTTGTGATTTAATTTGTTATACATTTTTTTAATCTATATGTTACGGCATTTTATGTTGTTTGTCATGTATGTTTTGATTAATTTGTTACGATTTTTTATCGTGTTTATTATGTTTAATTCTGGTCCAGGTATGAAATAAAATATTATAAGTTATCTTGATTAACTACGAAATTATTAACTACAAAAAAAAATTGGTGTTAAAATACAAATTATTTTGGTCAGCTTATGCAAAAATAGTCTAAACTAGACTTTATGCTACTCGTTACCTAATAGCTTATAAGAGCATTCACACCAATCTTTTTATTTTTTGTATCAAATTAGAAAGGAAATCTCACTTTTTTATTTTAGGGAGCCATATTTTATAATGTCTCCTGCATCAGACTCTTTATTCTATTCCTATTTTATTAAGAAATTCTTTTTTTCCTTTTATATTCAATTTGAAATGTTATAAATAAACAAAAAAGAAGAAAGAAATAAAAAAAATGTTAGGAGGGAATAATTTCTCCCTAAAATTAAAGAGTCATTATTGCTTTTTGAAAATAGAGAGAAGTAATAGAGATATTGATGTGAAGATTATTACATAAAAATTATGATTAAACTTTTATGCGAAAACATAATTTTGATAGGATATTGAATCAAGACATCCCAAAAAAATAATAATAAACATACCTTTACTTGCCATTAAATGTAGAAGGAAAGAAATCCCTTACTTGAACTTTAATTCTCTACTCACCTTCTCCTCCATGTCTCTAACTCTTACGAATAACTCAATAATCTTTTATTGATGGAAATTAATTCTCGCAAGGGGTTGGATATTCTTCTTTTTATAGAGGAGAGAAGATGGCTCAGAGATATAACATTATAAGACACCTAATCCATCAAGGTCTCTTAATTAATTATCCTCAAATATATTTTCACATAAATAATAATTAGGTATGATGAATCTTATGTTATATTGGTTTTATCAAGTACGTGGAGTCCAAGTGCAACAAGGAATGCTCAAAAAGGTGTAGACCAATGGGTCACCTTTAATGTGTGTCCAACATTCTCACACTTGACCCATTAAGCCGATCGTGATGTAGAAGTGTAATTTTGTTAGTAAAATATGC
>JABCMJ010014916.1:0-13238 GCA_014822125.1 Arbutus unedo | reverse complement strand
TCTTATCCGTTCAATTGTCATATACCAACTAGCACATCTCCCGTTGGAGGCTAGGACTAGCACATCTCCCATCGGAGGCTAGGCGTCACATACTAGCACATCTCCCGTCGGAGGCTAGACATCATCAACTAGCACATCTCCTTCCGGAGGCTAGACATCATCAACTAGCACATCTCCCGTTGGAGGCTAGAAAATGCATCGTGTCAATGCAAGGCAACAACCACAACACAATAATTTCTATATCACACTCATCAAATCGAAACGGAAATGTACATACACATAATCGTCAAGCGAAAATCCGAAACCATGTATCCATCACCTACTTATGACCGAAGATAGGTGTAAACGTTGCCCTAAGAAGCCAATAATTTAATTATTCAACAAAAATTTTCATTTAGAAAAGTGCCCAGAATTACCGGTAATACATGCGCTATTACCGGTAATAGACTGCACTGCCAGAAACTGCCTATATATGCTTTACACGGTATTACCGGTAATAGGATGCACTGCCAAAAATTGTCTAAATATGTTGACACTGTATTACCGGTAATAGGGTGCACTGACCCAAAAACGGGATTTTTTTGCAGATTTTCAAACTTCCATTTTCTAAGTTCTAAACTCACACCCAACCTCATACATCACAAAAAAACACGTCATATACACATAAAAGAGGTAAGAAATCCCTACCTAGAGTGCCGGATCGAAAGATGTGAGCTTCCAAAGCAAGCTTTCACCTCCAATGGTGGATGAACTTGGGTAGACCTTCTCCAAGCAAATAACCACGATCAACCACCAACTACTCGCCAACAACGAAGGGGGTACGAAGGATCTTGAGGTATTTGAGGTTTTTAGCAAGATTTGTGAAGTGGGTTTGGAGGAGCTAACATATACACACTCCCAAGAGAAACCAACGGAAAAAGAGAGGAGAAGAGAGAGAAAAAATTTGGGTTTCTCCCCCAAAAATCTGATGTGACCCCATTTAAAAAGGTCAAATGCACTTACACCCCTCACCATTATACTTGTCACTCACAACACCCTTATCTCCCATACATTATACATAAACCCCTTTTTCAATCAAATTCAGGGCAATATATATAAAAAATTTCTGGGTTCTCACACATGAATATTTTGGGTGGATTTTATTGGGTTTTTGGCAAGTATTATTCAATATTTGTTTATCAAATTAATTAGTTCTGGTTTAAAATTTGAGGGCGTGACAACCCTTCTTCACTCAAGGATTATAGGCCCATTAGTTTGATTGGTAGCACTTATAAAATTCTATCAAAGGTTGTAGCTACAATAATGAATATCATCTTACTAGATATAGTGGGCAAATTTCAATCAACCTTTATTGGAAACAGAGGTAGTCAGGATGGAATCTTCATTGCAAATGAAGTGGTACACTTTCGGAAGTCCAGGAGGAGGAAGAGGATGATAATAAAGCTTGATTTTGAAAAGGCTTATGATAGTCTCAATAGGAATTTCATTCTTTCTATGTCAACTTCTTTTGGTTTCTCCACCCCAAATGGATCTCTTGGATAAAAGAATGTGTATGTACTACTTCACTCACTGTGCTAGTCAATGGCTCTTCTACAAAGCGATTCCCTGTGGAAAAATGACTCAAACAGGAGGACCCCATTTCCCCCTTTTTATATATCCTTGCAGCTAAAGGTCTTTGCCATCTACTCTGCAAAGCAAGGGATCTAAAGCTAATAGGGGGTGCAAATTTGGGACCTTTATCAGGTAGTCTAACTCATCTTTAGCTCGTAGATGATAGAATTCTATTATGTGAGGGTAACCTAAAAGAAGTTCATTGTATTAAGAGAATACTGAGAGGCTTTGAAGTTGTACCTGGTCTTAGGATTAACTATCTCAAATCAACAATATGTGGGGTGGGGTGGGGTGGGCTGACAATTTTGTCCAATCTTGTGCACAAGTCTTGAGATGCAAGGTGTCCACTCTACCAATCAATTATTTAGGCCTACGCTTAGGTGCTAGACTTGTGATAGTACATACTTGGAACCCTGTGATTGAGAAAATTAAGGTAAGACTATCCTCTTGGAAAAGCAAGTTATTGTCCTATGGTGGTAGGTTGGTTCTCATTAAGTCAATACTCAACAACTTGCCTTTATATTACTTCTCATCGTTTAGAAAACCCACTGCACTGGCTAGCGAAATTAGAAGCCTCCGGAGGAAGTTCTTATGGGGGCATTCCTTTTGATAATAAGAAAATCAATTTGGTCAAGTGGAAAACCATTACCAATTCTAAAGAACATGGTTGGCAGGGAGTTAGATGCCCAAAACTAATGTTGCTTTTTAGCTAAAGTGGGGCGGTGGAGGTTTGGCGTGAAGAAGAGTAGCCTATGGAGGCTGATTGTGTGTGATGTCTATAAAATCCCAGCCAATGTTTGGTTCATTAATGAAGGGAGCTCTTCCTATAGTTCTGAAATTTGGAAAGGGATAAACAAGGTCGATCCCAAGACTAACTTGCCGATTCAGTGCTTCCTCATAAACCTCATCTTCAAAGTAGGCAATGGGAAAACTCAGGAATATGTTTTTTTGATAATGAAGACTCCTTGTTATGGAAAAGTAGCTCAGGTTCTTGTTATTCAGTGAAATCTATGTATGCCATGATGGAAGACTTAGGGAACAACCTACAATCCTCTCCACCTTCCTATGTTTGGCATAAGGCATGCCCTAAAGCACAATTCATTACATGGTTAGCATGGGAGGATAAAATTTGGAGATATGTTGGCTAGTAGGGGAATCATCAGCTTTCAAAATGCAGTGTTCAAATTCTGTGAGGAAGAAGTCGAATCCCAAGTCCATATGCTTCTTCACTGCAGGAATGTGTGGAATATCTGGAGCAATTTACTGTCATGTTGGCCAGGATTTACTGGGCTGCTCCATGTTTTATTGAATCCCCTCTAAGTTGGTGGTCGAGCTGGAAATTTAGAAGGAAGTCTAACCCTCTAACGGTTGTACTTTGGTATACCCGGCCTGCATCCATTATGTATTTTGTGTGCCTGGCTAGAAACAACATTATTTTTAAAAAGAGGAACTATGAACTGGAATTGGTTGCAAGATCAAATCATACTCAGGTGGATTCATTGGGCTTCCATTCAACAACACTCATCCCAGATTTATGTTAATCTTGCAGGCATCATCCAAAGTGGAAAATTTGCCTGAGGTCCCTATTCAACTTCCAAGCATTGGTTATCAATTTATGGGTCCTATTGGTTTGCCTTCTAGTATAGGGTTGTTGTAATCTTTCTTTTTCTGTGTTATAGTGTTCGTTGGTTGGTCTCTTTCCAACCTATTACGGGATAACATATACTCTTGTTAAATATCTATGAATATACTTCTTTGCTTTTCCAAAAACACATCTCAATAAAGTCTACACAAAATTTATGTTAAGGGTATTATTGTTTATTTAAAAAAAAAAAAACCATAAAGAGGAGAAAATGAAATGTAGCCCTCACTAGATTTTGTTTTTTCTGCAATTCTATTTTTAACTTGATTACTTGTTCTTTTAATTTTCAGATTGTTTTTTGTCACAAAAAAAAAAAAAAAAAAACTAAAAATAGTAACAACTTTTGGCTTAGATTAGAAAAAGCAAAATTCTTAGTTTTTTATTAGCGGATTGAACAAGATAATATTTGGCGGTGATTAAAGTTCTAATTTTTAACATCATCTAGTTCATTATGTTTTTGAATCTTAAATTTATAAAAGGAGTAAATAAATGAAAAAGAAAAAAAAAAGAGCGGGTAAAACTAAGTTGAGTAAATAAATCTTTTTTTCACCATTATGCTTTCATAAAGGAAACGATTTAAACAATTTTTCTTTTAATTTTTAACATCATCAAGTTCATTATGTTTTTGCATCTTAAATTTATAAAAGGAATAAATAAATGAAAAAGAAAAAAAAAGAGCGAGTAAAACTAAATTGAGTAAATAAATCTTTTTTTTCACCTTTATGCTTTCATAAAGGGAACGATTTAAATAATTTTTCTTTCTTGTATATATTAACATAGAAAGCTAAGTCAAAGAATAAAAATAAGTAAACATCATGCATTGTATTCAAGCATAAAAGAACATGTTGCATACCATAATTGGTAAGAGCATTCATATCAATTTCTCTATTTTTTGGACTAAATTAGGGAGAAATTTTTACTTTTCTACTTTAGATAGTCACATTTTTTAATATCTCATGCATCAAACTCTTTAAATAGTATGAATAGTAATTAGTTCTAATTTTATATTCACTAAATAAGAATACTACGGCGACTCATCAAATATAAGAAGTCATTGTAATATTCACAAAATAAAGAGGACATCAAGAGAGGCTAATGTAGAAGATATTTGGAAAAATTACTCTTCAAAATATAAAAAAAAGATCTTATGGGAACTGGTGTGGATGCTCTAATAGGTTTTGTCTCAATTTTAGCAACAACCACTTTTCATAATTCTTGAGTTCTACTTCTTGAATGTGAAGTAATAGTGAAATAAAAGGGCAAATTTCACTTATCTCCCTTGAGATTTGTTGCAATTATAGATATCTCTCCTATAATTTTTGAAACTGCAATTATCTCCCCTTTCAGGGATGGCAATGGATGGAATTGGCAAATTAATGATTTTACCTTTCAAAGCTAGCACCATTTCCTTACACTGCCTCTTTGCACCAAATTTTTTTGTTATTTTAATTGAAAAAACTTAATTTTAGTGAATACTTTGGAGTTGATTAATTTTTTTATTTTAAGTGAATTTTTTGTAAAATTATCATTTTTTTTTACTTTTTAAGTGTATTTATACTAGAGACGAAAATAAAAATTGACTAAAAAATTGACACGTTAAAGTTCTAAAAAAATGACTAAAAACGAAAAAGTACAAAATCAACCAAATTTAGGTTTTAACTTATTCACTGATTTAGGATAAAAAACTTAATGAAATAAAATTAAAAAGTTTTTTTTTTAAGATTTAGTGGATAAAAATAAAAAAAGGAGTTTCTAAATAAAGATTGAAAAGCTGTTTCTAAAAATAAGTTAAAAAGGTGTTTCTAATAATTAAATTATTTACCGACTTAGGATAATTTTATTTTTGTACAAATCATCTAATTTAGTTATAGAATTTAGCGCTCATTGGTAATTTCAATTTCTTTTATTCCATCTATTTTTTATCCATAATTCATCTCAAAAAAAAATCTGAATTTTTTGCATGAAATTAAGTATCTTAACGTATTAATTTTTTTATTTAATTTGGTAACTATTAAATTCATGAATTACTTAACTATGGAAGTGGAGGGCGGATGGTGTCCTCTTTTTTAATATTTTAATAAAATATGTGTTAAATTTTTTGAACTAATTTTTTGTCTTGATTAAATGAATCTAGCACGTAAAAAAAAACATATGACCAAAAATTTTAAAATTTTCACGTACAACGAAAAAAGATTAAAAATCTAACATTTTTATTATTTATAATTTTTTCATAAACCTAGACAATTGAAACCTTATAAAAATATATCACGAAATAACAAATTCATCAGGGATCACAAATTCATCACATTTTATTGTTTTTAGTTTATTATTTGGTCCTTATTATTATATTTTCTAATTCTTCTTGTCGAGACAATTGAAATTTTATAAAAGTATATCATGAAATAACAAATAAAATTTTTAATTTTAACACACAAAAAAAGTTGGGTAGTACCTATGTTCAAATGAAGTTAAACTCAATAAAAACCTAACGAAAATTAGGAGTAAAATTTGGGATGAAATCATAAGCGAGATCGTCCCAATAAAAATATTTTTCATGCTGACATCATCACTAACGACAGGGTTGGACACAAATTTAACGCCTGGGTCTACATGAAGCTAACCCTATAGGATACGGAAGGTAATTGCAATTTCAAAAACCACAAAGGAGATATCTATTAATTACTCAAAATCTCAAGGGAGGTAAGTGAAATTTATCCAAATAAAAATATTGGTAAGTTCTTTTACGCATGGTGGCAAGTATTGGGAAAAATCTATGACATTTAACACTTAAAAATTGATGACATCACCAAAATCCGTTAGTCTCCTAATAGATGTTAAACGAAATGAGTATATACATCATAATTTTAAAAGTAACAGAGATCGTAATATTTTTTAAAATTAAAGAGGAAGTCAATGTATCTATTAAAAACATCAAAACCTCAAGTAAGGTCCGTGCAAACAACCAATAGCACACCAGAGATAAACCTCGTGGCATAGCACATATCACCTATATTGTTGCAACACCAAATGGCAAACTTTTAATCTATGAAGCATGAATACCTAAATAAGAGTGGTACTTGTACCGTATCTGTATCAGATATGGGTACTCATAATATATATCTATAACTCACGTATCTGAATTACTCTGAAGTTAAGATTATAAGACGTCTTGAATGGCATTAGAGTAAATAGTTGATAGTAAAGAAACTAATAGATTCTAATAGATTTCTAGCACATTACTTTTCAAAAAGAAAGACATTGACAAGTATCATCATTTTTATAATTTTTTATTTTGTATTCTTATGATGTCACACGTGTTTTATAATATTAAATTTCAATAATTAACAAATTATGAAGTAAACTTGTATACAACACTATTGCTTTAGGAAAATACAGTGATTTTATCACCATTCTTGTTATCAATATGTAACATATAATGTTAAAAACTAGAAAATTGCTTTTTTCAATTAACGTATCTTAACTATATTTGTATACTATTTCGTTTAAACAGAAATATCTTGGTATATGTATCTTTTCTTGTATTATGTATTAATTAATGCTTTATTGACTTTAACAAATCAAAATTTCCAAAGTGAATCGAAAACTTGGGACAAAGAGGGGAAGTACCGGAGCCTCGAACATCAAGCATGGAATTCAACAACAAAACAAAAAATTTAGGAGCACATATTTTTCGGACGCAAACCGTTAAAATATTCATCCACGTGCATCTAACAGTTTTGGACACATTTGTATCTAGATGTGTCTGAAAGATTTGTTTTTATAGCATTACTCATAACAAAATTCACTTTATTTACACACAAAATCCAAGAACTCATCACTTTTGTTTTTTCAAGATAAAAATAGCAATAAAAACAAGAATAATTACTCATAGAGAGTCATAATTCATATAGAGACAGAGTCATTGTGTAATTCACTTTATGCACATTCTTTAGATGTGGAATCCATAAAATGAATTCGAATATTATTAATCCAGTACATATTCACGTACACAAAGGATATAGCCATGGAAGAAGCCTTATACATAGAGTAGGCTGCTACACATCCTCTAGCTTGGAACTGTTTACCTGAGTTGCTAAACTCAGTATTTCGTATGGCATGACTCGTCACTCTTGTAATCAACATTGATAGTATGATTATGATGCTATGATGTACTGATAGTAGGCCTTAACTGGAGTGGCTGAAGCTTGTCAGAATCAGTATGACTTCAATTTCAATGGGATTAAATTACTGCCCTGTGAAATACCACAAAGCCTCAAAACTGAAATCATTTCATTCAATGTAGAGGGCTTCACCAGCAAAAATACCTTGGAAAAAAGAATCAGAACATTACCAGAAATACTCTCTAATTCACCGGCAAAAATGGAGTCCACATATCTGCATAAAACCTCAAAGCTTTCGGCAGAGCCATCTTCCACTGGTCAACATCAGGCAATTCGCCAGTCATGGCAATGGAGCTATCCTCGTTCCTATTTCCCAGACTCAAAACACTTACTTCACCCGGAAAAACCTTATGCAAAGCCCTTAAACTTTCTTCCATTATCACTTTCCCATCCCTCATTTGATCCTCTGCTTCAACACAACTCCCACCAACATTCACCATAATCCTCCCTCCTCTCCTCAACTTCCCCTTCATCTTCTCCCACGTCCTTGGGTCCTGGAGCTCCGGAATCAAACACCCCTTACTGAACAAATCCACCAAAATACCCGAAAATCCGTCTTTAATATCAGCATTCGTCGCATTCCCAATATACACATAAAGCCTATCTGGGTATTTCTTTTCAAGTCTCGAAAGGTTAAAGTACTCCCTCCCGACTGAAATCACGGCCGGATCAATCTCCCACCCGTGGATGACCCCGTTCGGGTACAATTCTAGAATCAATTTTGCTGCTGACCCGGCTCCGAACCCGAGTATGGCGAGGGGACCAGGAGGGAGGATGGGGGGGAGGGTAGCGAAGACGTCGAAGTAGGTGGAGGTGAGGGATTTGAAGAGGAAAGAGATGCTGTGGATGTTTCCGGGGGCGTCGAGGAGAAGGAGGCGAGCACCGGCAAAGGGGTGGTCGACGGCGCGTGAGACCTCGAGGACCCGAATGTAATTGTGGCGGGATTTGAATTGGGCGAGGGTTTTGACCTGGTCGATGGGGATGCCGTCATCTTGGGTGGTTTTGGTTTTCTTATTCTTGGGTTGGGGATTGAGTTGGGTCTGTTGGGATTTAATTGCGAAGGATAGTTTGGAGGGGATTGGATTGGAATGGGGTTTGAGGGAGGAGAGAGAGAGGATACGAGGAGGGGAGGTAGGTGAGAAAGAATGGTGGGAGATTTGACGGCGGTGGGGATTCAAAGGTTGGATTTGGAGGGAAATGATGCCTAGGGTAACTGATTTCATGGCAACAGATTGGTGATAAACCCTTCTGCTGCAACTCTCTCCCTCTCTCCCACTCTCTCGGTTAGGACGCTGGTAATACTACCACGCAAGGCAAAAGAACATCATACGACGTCGTTTTCATGATCTTAGTCTTGCATAAACTGTCACTTTTTAAATGGTTTTTTTTACATCATTTATATGAAACATCATGTTGTTCGGATACTAATAAAAATCTAATAAATTACAGTATGATAAAATAAATATTTTTAATCTAAAATTAGAATGAGATTGGGGTGGAATTGGCATTTGTCACATCCCCTTTATCTTTCCCTAAATTTAAGGACAAAAATTATTTGAGTAAAACTTGAAGATGCTCTAGATGTGGATTCCATTTATTAAAGTCTTCATGCATACTCAATTACTTCCACCAATAATCAAATATTTTAAAATTAATTCATCGCTGTGAATTCATACCAAGATTGTGTTTTATATAGCTATTTGGAGAATTAAACTCCTATACCTTACTCTCATAATAATTTAATGAATAAACAGATATAAAAAAAATATTTTCTTTTTACTTTCTTCACTCCACTAAACTTCTATCTAAATATTTTTTTCCAATCAAAAAACACAAAGCCACCTCAGGGCTTTGGAAAAGAAAATTATTGTTGGAAGAGTATTAAATTATAAATGTGTGTGCCCTAAATTCCCAAGACAATAAAACAAGTGACATGAAATTCTGGCCCATTGAAGCGGGTACTAGAGAACTAAGACAAGAGAAAGGTGAATGATTCTGGAACAACTCGATCAACAAATTTATTACATGGTAGTTGAACTTTGGACTTCTTTTAAAGAAAAAAAGGTTCATCTATAATCTAGTAAAGGTTGTGAAAAGTACATTGAACGAGTGGAGACAATCATTTCAACACTATAATCGATTAATAGTGATTGTTGATTGAGATTGACTTGTTATAGTAGTAGAGGATGAATTACTATTTAAATTGTTTTCATCAAATAGTTTGGGCTTATCCATCAATTGACTGACTGGATTCTGGTGGCTCCAGTAGCCCCAACTTACACCCACGAAAAAAACTAAATAAGAGAGTTTCATCTTTCAAAGTCTGTGGTAGGCAAAAGTAAGTACTTGGGTTCTGTAAGCCTAAGAAAAAGCCCATGAAGCTATCTCAGGCATAAGTAGATGGGCTAAGTAATTTTTTTAGATTTCTTTTGCTTTTTTTTTTTAAAAAAACTTTTTTTTTAATTTTAGTTAATTGTTTTTACTTTTTCAATTCATTTTGAAAAGAGAAACTTTAAAAAAGAGTGATCAGAAGTTAAGAAAACTATAGAAAAAAAAAATTATTCAAAACATACAAGGTTTTTGTTTTCTAATTTCTGAAATTTTTGAGATTCGTTTTATGATTTTTTTACTTTAATCCTTCATCAAGATTAGTCTAAACAAGTCAAATATTTTTTAAAAAACTTGAAAAATTCACGATTGAAAACAAATCATTATCTAAAAGAAATAAGTTAATTGAATTTAATCCAAACACCTAATTTGCTGTGGATTGTCTCTTTACCGACCATTTTGTTTGGGCAAAAGAAAAAGAATGAATTAATTTCATTTAAAGAAGAAAATATTGTGTGACATAGGTGACAGTCAGTCCGTAAAAGAACCCAATAGATACTTACAAAATGATTATGATAATACATGTAATTTATGCTAAAGATCAATAGAAAATGAAGATTCATGTTGTCGACATTAATTGATTGGAACCTAAAGTCTCGGATTTGGTTCATTTAGAAGTCACACAAAATCTGCTTGAATACACAAGCACATGCTAATACTTAAAATAGTTTGATGATGGAATTAATTTGTAATGCCTTGAATTTCGGAGACGTTAATTTAAAATAATTTATCAAAAGTCAACTATATTTTCATTACTTAGTCAAAATATAGTTTGATTACAATCATCCAACTTAAATGAAATTATATAAAAATTTAAAACTAAGAGCTCAAAATAAATTTAGGTGAGTCATAGGGCTACAACGTCCTCCTCAAAAGTACCACTGTTGGTATCTGGGTAAACGGGCTCAGTAACGTCATCTTCGACACCTCTCATGAAAGGCCAATTGCAGAGAAGTTGCACTAAATGAGCGATTGACGCTCAGTAAATAAAACTACCCTTAATCCCAAATTTATGCACTGGATCATGTGATGCATGATCATGAAGATAATATGAGTAGTTAATCAAGTATTATGAACAAAGCAATATAATCAGAGTTCGACATAATCATATTAAATAGTAAGCGAAAGCATCAAATAAATAAGTGCAGTAAGTAAATGAAATGTCGACATATTCTCTTAAGTCAAGCTCTATAACTTGTTTCTATGTTTCTGACACACGTGTCCGATCAAAATCCATAAGTGTCCGCCAATGTTCATAAGTGTTTTAATCCATTCCAAAATTCAAAGTTCAAATTGACACAAACATTGTCCGTCATCAAAATTCCATTTACAAAGTGGTGCCATGATGTTCCCAACTAATATGGTCCCCACCCCTAAGCTGACCTCGTATTCGATGTTAGTGTACCCAAACATTAATTTTCGTATCCCATGCTCCCAACTATTATGCTCCCAGAATTATGTCTCCCATATGTCATGCCTTAACTTAGAAAATATCTGACTCCTCCCTTTCAACTACATTTTATTTTTTAAAAAACATGACACGGCTTACAAACATGATTGGCTCATGATATAACTTGACTTAATACATGAGACGTGACTGACTCAGCTCTAAGATACAGCCCGATGGTAACAGACATAGTTTGGCTAAAATTCATATTTTGGGTAAAGACATCCTAACATATCCCCCCAAAAAGTAAGTCAAAACTCGAGTCACAAAATATAAGAGTTTCTCAAAATCTCAATAACTTATGATTTTCCCATGACTAGTGTCAAAATCTTGACTGTCATTTCTACTAGCCTTAAAAAACGTTTATTGTTGATTCCGTCTAAATTTTGTTCAAACGGCTAGACACATGATATCATGATAATATGAAGAAAATGCAAGTTTTAACAATTAAGCAAGATAAGGTGATAAAATAAGCCATGGTCACATAGAGATGATCGCATAATTTCAACTCACAAAGAAAACTCCTAGCATGATAACCATGGAATAAAATATCAACTCACAATGATAGATGATATCGAAAGTCTTAATACGATAATCTAAGTTTGGTTATAGGTAGAGTATTCAAGACATAAGAATTGGGACGATGTTTTTGTATTTTGAAAAGTTTTGCTTTGTTGAAAATCTGTAACCTTCATTAGCATTATTCATTTTCAGTTTCTGTGATTTTCTTGATCAAACTAGAAGTTTTTCTAAATATAGAAAAAAGTTAAATTTTTAAAATTTCGATTTAGGAAATAAAAGGTCCCGAAAATGATTCTTTGATTTATTTTAAGAACAATGGTATACTCATTTGTTTCAAACGCATAAGACTAGCGTGAGTTTCGAGTCAATCTATAGGAAAAAAAAGTGTGATTTTTTGATTTTCTACTAAAATGAGGGGGACGACAGTTTGATACGGATAGAATTTTAATTTTCTGTAAATGTCATTGTTTTCAAATTGGAGTACTTTCTTATTTTTATCAAATTAAATTAAATTTATTTATAGAAAATAAGTATGTAATCTCATAAACACGTCCTGGTTGTACTGGCTTGAAGCAAAAACTATCATACAAAATGCATACCAGAGGCACCGGTGCTACAAAAAACGAGGCATCGGTGCTATGTCAAACCATAAACAAACTATTGAGATACAGAGAGGTAAAACACTAGAACACCAAAAAATAAGGTATCGGTGCTAAATCAGATTATAGGCCAAATATAAAGTACTGCAAGGGGGAGGCATTGATGCATGTATGAAAAATTTAGAACAATATAAAGTGCTGCAAGGGAAGAAACTGGTGCTACAAAAAAATAAGGCAACAGTACATCGATCATCTTCTTAGAAATTTCAGTACCGGGTTTTGTTTTTTCAAAACTCTGTGGAGTTAAATATGGATTAATGGCATAAATTCAAGGCTAATTAAAGTTCTATTTATCTTGGAATTGAAAGGAATAGAGCTTGAATCAAAGGATTGAGACTTGGATTAGGATGATTGAACCTCAAATTGGTGGTTCCTCCTCTTTCTCTCTCTACTATAATATTCTTCTCTCTCAACAATAGAAGTACCAAAACACCTACCGAGAGCCCTGGAATTTCGCATGTGTGAAGAGAAGGAAGATACAAGGGTGTTTAAAGGAGATAGAATGTAAGAACATTCCTTGCATGGAATGCTATTGGTGCAAAAAAATCTACAGAAAATCTTTTTGATTGAAATGATTTTTGAATCAAAATCAAGGGTTTATGGATGTATTACTGGAGAAAAGAAAAAGCGGATGTCAAGGTTAGAAATTCCATTGAAGGGGATGAGTAGTCAATAAGACTATGTAGATGTATCTCTAGGAGGATTTTTATCGAAGGTTTTTACCAACGCGAGATTCTCTAGCACATGGGGCAATCAGGCCCGGCCCGAAGGTTTTCGGGGCCCAAGGC
>JABCMJ010014912.1:0-13528 GCA_014822125.1 Arbutus unedo | reverse complement strand
TTCAAAACAATGCCTTCACTTCGTAGGTTAGAAGTATTGTCCATCTTCGGATCTCCCATTATCCATCCAATTCGTAAGATGTTATCAAATTTCAATAAGAATCACCAAGTCCAAGATACGATTAACAAACGCTCATTATCTCAAAATATGCCATAATATACTTCTTAAGCACACATAACCACCCCACACTCAGAAACGTAGTATAATACATTAAACAATGGCTCAAAACTATAAACATGTCAACCCAAAGTCCAAACAAGACTTAACAAAAATTCAGAAAATCTGGCAAGGTCGCTCGAGCGAGCTATAGGCCGCTCGAGCAGTCTAAAATTCTAAAACTTGCAGAAAGGTTCGACACACCGCCTGACAAGCCACTTGAGCGGTGTCCAAAAATTACAGGCCGCTCGAGCGGTCTAGGCGATTTCAGAAAATTTGCAGAAGGCTCAAATTGCACAAAACTCGTTCCAAAATACAAAATCATCAATCAATAGTGCGATTGAAGCATCAAAACATATCATGTATGCATAATATGAGTGAAATCGCCCTACCTTAAGTTTCGGATCGATGGATTTGGCGAAGAACGCGAAACCCTTGTTCCCAAGTCCTCTTGAGCTTTGAATCCGTCCCTCTGAGCTTCGAATCAACGATCAAGTCTCCGATACTCGTCAAGCACTATGCCATCCCACACCATCTTGAAGGAATTAGAAAACAGAGCAAGATCCCATGAGATGTGGTAGAGAGAGGTGAGAGCAATGCTAGAGAGAGAAAGGAAAATGGAGCAAATGAGGGTTGTGGTCTCCTCCCCCTTCAAAATCTAATTATAAGCCTCCACATGTGCTACCAAAAAAAATCTCAACACTCGCGTAAGTGTGCGTAATGAAATAATAGCCCCGGGTCCAAATCCCACTACTAAAAAACTCCAAACTACGTGAATTAAATCATACCCGTGTATCGAAATAATTTATTTAAAACACAAAAAAATTTCGGGTCCTTACAAAATATGTATTCCTCAATTCGTAATTGAGAGATTCTTCACCATTGAGGGGGAGGGCCTTTCTACATGAAATCATTTTTACTATTGGAAACATAAAGACAAGTTCACAGAGAGTTTGGTGGCAAGGGGAAACTTCTTTTACTGTGAAGTTCATTGCTTGATGCATACTGTTGAAAGAGAAGATCAATGTTCTGTGACTTTTTACTGAAGATAGAGATATGGTCATGCGATAGTGCCGGTTGGACTTAGTTCAAACTTGTTCTTGATAATACGTTTTTTTTTTTTTGCTATCAAGACTTGTAGTTTACTTTTCAAATATGGACATTTAGGGTGGACATGAGCTCTAATGATACTTAGAATAAATACACTACTTGATGTTGAATTATTGCAGGTATATTGCTAAGCAATGGGTGTTCTATTCTTTTTTTAGTTTTGTATGAGCTTAGTTTATGAGTACATTGGTTTATGAAGATGTGTAGCTATTATGGTAAAATTTTGGTTGTGTGATATTGTTTATTTAAGATCTACTGGATTCTAAATGGACAGGACATTGTATTCTCAATGGAGTGTTAGAGATAATTTTTTTTTTTGTCATTTATACTCCTCGAAAACGTATTTTAGGGTGACGAGCTTTTCTATCCTGAAGAGGTTTCTTTAAAAAACTTTTTCGATGACAAAAAGCTTCGTCATTGATTAAATTTAATTTGAAATTATAAGTGACAATTTTTTTCCTCACCTGTACTATTTTTGATAATTTTTTATTTCAAAATTATAGGTGACAAAAGTTTTTCCTCACTTATGTTATTTACATGATCATTTTCAAGTCACTAGTTATGATGAAACTGATGACTGGTGACAAAAACATATGTCAAAATGGTGACGAAATATTTTGTTACCAATGTAAGGGTCCGAAAATTTTCGTTTAATTTATGTGATTCAAATGTCGTTATTTAATTTGTATTGACAGGTATTATAAGAAATGGATGATTGAGTATGGGTGAGGTGAAGTGAGAAGTGAAAAATGGGTGAAAAATCATCGAGTCAAACTATAAAACTATCGGGTCAAGCCTTAAAAACTATCGGGTCAGATTTAGAAATCATCAGATTAGGTTTGGAAAACCATCCAGTCAGGTTTGGAAGGCTTGGAAATCATCCAGTCAGATTTGAAAATCATCTAGTCAAATTTTAAATTTTGGCCTGAGTTTTTAAAATTTTTAAGTTAGTAGACAAATCTGACCGGTCAGATCCTAGACCATCCAGTCAGATCTGTCGCGCGTTTTTTTTAAAAAGGGAAAAAAATTAGATTTTTAAGGGGGATCTAAAATTTTCTTCCAAAGGGGGTTTCTCTCTCTCTCTCTCTCTCTAGGAGTCATCTCCTCCACAACACCCTCACTTCATAACCTTGATTACTCTTAATATTATTCAAATTTCTTGAAGATCCACCACTAATATCTCTAGATTAGTGGATATTTGGGGCTTGGAATCATCTTTTTCACTTAAGGCAAGATCTTGGGAGATCTCCACCACCATTGTTACTCAAGCTTTGGAAGCCCAACCCTTTGAACCAAATCTTGAGGTAGGGATGTTTTCTCTTCAATTTATGGGTATTCTACATGTTTTGACCCACATGCCCTCATATTGAATGTTTTATGGAGTTTTGTTATATACTCCTTCATATTGAGTTTTCTTTAGATTTGTGGTTCCGATGTTAAATTATGGTGCTTAACCACCATCTTTCTGTCTTTGGTTGGATTATCCCTTTTTCTTTAGATTGGGTTTATCTAGGTGTTTGGTTGAACCATACCTTGTATATGATATTGGAGAGTTGGAAATGGCTTGGAGTACTATGTGTGAGGTTTTGTCTTGGATAGACATAGATTTCATAAACGATGGGTATTTGTTAGAAAGACGTGAGATTATAAATTGTGAAATGTCTACATTGTAAACTTGTGATTTTTATGCAATTGACACAAGGCGTAATGGTCTAGCCTCCGTGAGGAGATGTGCTAGGGATCGTAACGTAATGGTTATAGGAGTGGTGCTAGCGAAATATAACGATGCTAGCCTTGTTATGGGAGTGGTGTTAGTAAAATATGAAACGATGCTAGCCTCCTTATAGGAGTGGTGCTAGTTATAAAATTAGGTTAGCTTCCTGAGGGAATCGTGCTAGTAGGATGCCTTATCGGCTTGGGCCACCCACAGGTGAGGTGCCGTCATTGACTATTGAATTTGGATAGAACTTATCAAATAACGAAATATTTAAGGAGATTGACAGAAAGAAATCTTGACTTGAGAAATGAATATGAAAACTTTTGTATCACTTACTATTGGTTTAGTGTTATAACTTGTATAGCTTGTTGAGATAATTTGTGCCTCATATCATGTCATTTCATACTCGTGTGATATTGGCATAGACATTCCTACTGGGATTTGTAAGCTCACCCTATCCTTTTCAGGTACAATCCTGGAAACTTAGCATGTGGTGCGTGATGTGCATATGGTACTGCATGATTTTTGAAGACTTTGACTAGAGTTACCTAGCATCTTTGTATTAAATTTTTGTGAAGATGTATTGTAACTCATTTTCCAACTTTGTTCTTTATTTTCACAAGGAAATGTAAAACGGTTGACTCCAGTATTATTTTGGAATTTGGACTGGGAGTATTTTTGACGTAATATCTGTAGATTTGACCTTTGTTGCCTTATTGCATGAAATGGTTTGGGATTATGGGTATATCTTTGGATGTTGTGAGGTTTCATTTACTATATATTGTCGTAATAATATGTTGAAAAACGAGGGCATAACAACCAAACAGTCGTTGTATGGGAGAAAATAAATTTCATAAAAAAATAGTCACTATAAGTGAGAAAATAAATTTCGTCACAAAACAATCACAGTAATTCAAGAAATAATTTTTTTTTATCACCAAGTGCTTTTTTGTGACGATCTTTAGTTGAGTAAATAATTTCGTCACCCTTTCAACATCTATACCATTTGAGAGAAAAAATTTATAATTTTAGATAAATTTAATTTGTTACCAAACACTAAAATTCTTGTGGGTGGATAGGTAATTCATCTAAGTTATAAGCGTAAAATGCACTGACCTCCTTTGAGATTTCTAACTTTTGTAGAAACCACCCCTGATGTTTTAAAAAATACAATCACCTCCCATGCTTTTGAAACTATTAAATCACTACCCCCACACCCTTCGTTTTCATTTGTTGCCGTTAGTTTTTTTCTCAAATTTGACTACTTTACCCTTCCTTCACACTCGCTTCCCTAATATGTTTTTTAATATTTCGTTTTGAGAAAGATTCATGCAATTTTTTTCGGATCAAAAGATTAAAGAATTTTAGTGTACATTTTTTAAAATTTATTTGCACCAATTCAAAGAAGTAAGTAAAAAAATAAATTGTTTTTTTTTTTATAAAACTTTTGCACCAATTTAAAGATCTTGCTTACTTGTTTGAATTGGTGCAAATAATTTTTAAACATATGCATGAAAATACTTTAATCTTTAGATCCGAAAAAATAGCATGAATTTTTCGTAATGGAAAAAAAATTAATTATAATATATGGCAAAAAAGTAATTGATTCACACATCAATAAAAAGTAGAAATTTATTTATTTATATTAAATTAGGTTATTTAGACTCATTTACGTTCACCTCAATGAAATTTGAAGAAAAATAAAATAAATTTGTTTCTAAAATAAAAGTTCTCATACTATTTTACTATTATACTCTTATTGAACAAATGTACAACACTTTAGAATATTTATGTGACACCTCAATTTCTCACAACATTAAATAATTCAACTAAAAATCTTATTTTATTTTAAGACAAGTTTTAAATAGAAATACCCACAATTATTTATTAATTAAAAATGAATACCAAGTTCAAGAGTGCATAAATAAAAAATGACCAAATTACCCCTCGGGGTTTACATTTATTCCATAATTCAAAAGAAAGAAATATCAGAGCTAAAACTAATGGTACGACATCCAGGCGAACAACTCCTCTCCATCAACACACGGTAGTTCCTGTGCGGGTTGCTCCTCCGTCTGCTTAACTCCATTTGGTATGAAACAGCAGGGGCAGAGAAGTTGCACTCATGAATAATATAACTCAGTAGATAAAGTTACCCGATAAACCAAACCCGTAGGTGATACATCACATACAGATATGTACACTAAACAGTTGAGACATTAAACATGGATTAAAGCATAACAGTAAATACAAACGAAGAATGTTAGCACCTTGGTAAGTTTTATGAAGTCCTTTAGTATTTCTACGTACACCGTGAAGTATACCATATCCTCCCTTAGACACTAGCAGAGGGCATTTAATTGACATTGACCAGTCCTTACCTACCAGAGGATCATAATTCCAATCATAACCCGACAAGGAAAGAACCTCCTACCATTCTCGCAAGTCAATACCTACCTCACCCTATCTAAATCCCATGAACATAACGGCACCAGGTCCAGTCTCTACATATTTTAGTCACTTCTCCTAATAGACTCAAAGAGAACTCTAGTCGTCATTCCCTCGGGGTCTGGAGCTGCCTTCGCAGACGCCCTCGAAGTCAACTTCTACCGTCTCCAACTCCTTCTAGTAGAGGCCTTTAAATCAACATCTCAATCCGAATCTCAAATCACAATATCATGCCACACTAGGCCAACCACACCAGGTTTATCATTTTCCATTAAACTTCTCATACAAGTTTGTACAATGATCTCTACCTTATAACGCACACCTAATACCCTCCACTGCCTTATTCAGGTGTCGTTTGAACCAGTATCCCTAGCCTAATTCTAGGTTTTCTCAAAATAACCCCAATCACACATATGTCATGCTGAAATCGCTAAATTTTACCAACATCGTAATGGTTACAACATCACCCATAAACCTTGGGCAACACACCCGCTGAACCCGGAATAACCACATTAGAACCATTATCATCAGATCAACATATCGCATAATCACAACATAAGTCATGCTTTCAACGTTCCACCAAACCACTTTACAATTTGCACAAACAACTCATGGAATAACATGATACACAATAACTACACGTGGATACATGTGCACCATGTAACAACAGAGTTCAAACAGTCTGTAAAATAGTATCTAACGGTGTAGAACATGATCAGGAAATAACATTGAACAACTTGCCGAACTGCCTATTTTTCAACAAGCCGCTCGAGCGAGCTACCAAATTACGGGTACTGGAAAATTGATACTCAAGCTAGAATTTGACAAAATTCCAAGAGGTTGCTCGAGCGAGCCTTCGTTTTTCCCAAATTTTGGTTTAGGGTTTCCTGCTAAAATCTGGGTTCTTTCATCAAAATTAAACACAATCAGAGCATATTCTTCACAAATTGGCTACTGGGGATCTTAATACAAAACCAAGTATACACTTCCCTAAATCAATTTGAGTATACGAATCACAGAGAGCATGAAATTGAAAGTTCTAATAAAAAATGACAAGAACAAAACCCTAACATGCGTATTTGATCTAATCATGCTCGAACATAAAATTAATCGACAAAATCAATAACCTATGGTAGGTAGGTAACTATACCTACATCAAATGTGTAGAACAAAGCTTGAATTGATCAAGAATCATTGAAACAAAAATGGTCAGAGCCCAATTCTTCAAGAACACTCAAGAACAACCAAAACTCTCACCAAAATGCTCTCAAATCCTTTGATTTCGTATAGTGTAAACGAAATACCCATTAGCCTCTGGTTTAAATAGAATCTTAGCCTTAATCACAAATAAACACGGCCATCAAAATGCATCCAAAACATTTTCCCTGATCAATTTGCCATAACTCCAAATCTGGAGTTGCAAATTTTCAAACGATCGCTCAAGTGGCTTCTAGAGAAAATTCGATTTGTCTTTTTCTGTTTAAAATATTAAATAATAACAACAATAACTAGATTATTAAATAATTAAATAAATACAGAAAATGAATTATTAAGTGTTAAAATTAATTAAAACAAATTAAAATTTTAGGGTTATTACAACTTAGCCTTTCAACGTTATAGAATTTTTCACGACATATTTATTATTCTTACAAGATACTTGCTTCTAGTCAAAAGTGTCAAATCTCAAAAAAAATCCTGAATTTGTTTTTTTGAAAAAAGAATTACGGGAGTGAGTGTGGAAGGAGGGCAAAATGGTCAAATTTAAGGGCAAAACTAATGGCAATTAATGAAAACTAACGATATGGGAGTAATGATCGAATAGTTTAAGAAGCACGGAAGGTGATCCTAAATTAAAAAAAGAAAATAAGCATAATATTATTAGTATAAAAAATAATACACCCCTATTATCACTAATAGACTAAAATTAATGTTTTGTGAGTTATCATGAATATAAATTAGTTAAATAGTTGTATTTATTAATAAATGTCCTTGGAGCACTTGTAATCGTTATTTATTAATCAAGTAATCCCAAGTGTAAGGATTAACTTTGTTGAATTTGGAGGCTCGTGTTTGCCATGTGGGGGCTTGCGAAGGCACAAAGATATACACCTTTCTATTGCAATTTACATACTAGAGGCTGTCGCCAGGCACGCATGACGCATGACGCATGACGCATGACGCACGATGTATCTAATTGTTCTCCTATTTATGCAATATGGCACAATAGAAATCAATTGCAAACTAAGACCCAACTTTGTACAATGCCTCTTCCCCACTCTTTGAGTAAAAACCAAACAATGACAAAGTAACCATTGCAGACGTAAGGAACCAATTATTTATTTTACTAATTTTAAATTATAATCCTTATAAGGATTTAAATGTACTAGATTTATTCTAATTAAGGTATGTAGCATTATCCATTAGTAATTGAAGTTAGTAATTTTCCAATTCATTTTTAGTCTATAGTATTTTCTTTCTTTTGGTTCATCTACTCTCGGAATGAAATTCTAACTCCATCCCTGATTAAGTGAGGATGAAATTTTGAAGTGGTTTTGTAGGTTATGTTTGACAAATAGTTTCTAATTATTAATGTACTCTCAAGTAAATAGAAATTCCTAGTTTGACGCCTGTGACACACGTGAATACATGAGGAGAGCACGTGTTTGTACAACTTGTACATAAATAAATGTGTGACAATAAATTATAATATACCATTACTATATTTCCGAATTCATATATATATATAGAGAGAGAGAGAGAGAGAGTGTGTGTGTGTGTGTGTATCAAGAGTAGACTTCATTGCATAGATCATTTGATTTAGTAATGCAATTATTTAGTCAACTTATGTTACATTGAAAAGGACACATTATGTAGTTTACATGTGTTTCAAAGTGCGTATTTGTTCATAAACATAAAAACAATTCAATGCAATAGAGTAGTGTTGACATATCTATCTATACCATTATAAAGGGAACCTCTTTTTGGTATGAACATATTTTTGAAGCTGGCTCAGATTTTTACTTTCCAAAAAGATCCTTAAAAACCTTCTTCCATCCTAATAACTATAGGAATATTTACGTAAAAAAACTATTCCGAAAAAATTATTAAAACAAATTGCTCCAAAAATTGCTTAAAAAAAAAACCAACTGTCACCCCACTATCTTCACTATCTACCTGTAAGTGGGTTGATTTTCACAATCAGGTCGGAAACCTAAAAACTCACTATCCAGCAGAAAGAATGCTCTCAATATGTGGACCTGTGATCTGCAAAATAATAAATCGTCAAAGAACACTCTGTCTATGTGGCAGAAAGGCACTTTGATGATTAAATTAGGCAAAACTCACAAGGATGAATATAACTCAAGCTAATATTCTCTATTAGCTAGTGAATTAGTGCGTACCTTTCTATGTTGATTTGGAACTTTATTTATAGAACTTTGAACTGTCATAATTCTCTTAGGACACTAACTAGGGTGGAGTGTCTTCTGATTGGCCACTAATGAGATGACTTCCAATTTGACCTCTATCAAATAGTTATCTTCTTCCATTAGATTTTTATTTAATTGCGTTGGACTTTTCATCCATATCTGTTTAGTATTGTATCCCGACTTACTCAGAATTATGTCATATCTCGGACTAACAACTATCCATTGCCTTTCTCGGGTCAATTAAGATGACGAAAACTGCCCTTCTCACGTCGGCAATTAGCAACCACCTTTCTCAAATCGGCTCGTCGCATATCTGGTCTTCTCGGCTCGAACATAGTAAGAACAACCCTTCTCAGGTTGGCTATACCCTCAGATGATCGGCACGTGTGTCTTGATGTCATCGTAGTTCCTTGCCGAACTAAATCATTTATCCAAAGAAAAGCTTGTCTATTTCTCATTTAAGTTTTACCCTAGTCACTACCCATTATCTGTTTCATTTCCTAAACGTTTGTCTAGATTTTCATTTTCGTTTCACACTCCCATTTCCTCTATTTCATTCTACTACATTTCCATTCTCCAAGAATAGCTTGAAAAAGGAATTCCCATTTCATTGATGGCATGAAATGGAATTTCGAATTCGTTGGTGGATGCATTGAGGCTTGCTTTTTTCAATGGCAAGTGAAAATCATAAGAAGTGGTAATTAAAAGGATGATGGAAGATGCAAGTTTTGCGACGGAGAACATGAAGAAATTGTGAGATTCGGGGGAGAATAAGGAATGCTGGATTAAGAGTGAGAAGACTAAAAGACTTGGGAGGATTTTGATGTTTGGGTTTATTTCTTCTCTCAAAGTTTCTCCCCATTACCTTTAATTCATGTCATGTTTTATTTCCAATAATGTGAATTGTTAATAGTTTGGGTTCCTTAGGATCTCATTCCCCCACTTTACAAATGGAAAAATCAAAGTTATTTCTTCATCCTCATTTTTTAAGCTTCTCATATCGTTAGTTTAATTTTATGATTCACTAATTACATATATTCATTTAAATTTACGCAACCACGCAATGCATGGGCACCGATCGCTAGTACTAATATAATCATTCTGTAATGGAGTCCAAATGAAATAAAACAAGGGAATAAAAAAGTCAAAATACAATTATAAGTAATAATTTGAGATCAATAAAGATGATTCCACCATTACATCAATAAAACTAATTTCGCTGTGTGTGTGTGTGTATTATATGTTATATATTATATATGTGGGTAATTTGCTCAATCAATTGGAAAGTTCATACCTCAATAACCAGTAGGAATAATGCTCTCTTTTTATCTTGAAACCTGTAATCTGCAACAAAATAAACCATCAATGAACCTTCCGCCATTATGGAGGGAGGACACTACGATGATTAAGTCAGAATAACGATTGCAAGAATCTCTCTAATGTAATAGCTAAAGCTATGAATTAGCATGTACCTTTGACCATGGGTCTACAGTTTTTAACAGAACAATGTGCCTTTCTCACTTGTGCCGACCTAACCCAAAAACCTATTGAAATATCCTTTTGCTTTTCAAAAAGGAAATTACCTTTCCCATTTTTCTTTCTCCTCCCTTATTTGCTCTCAGAATTCACCTTCTTCTTCTTTATTTGCTTGTTTCTTTGTATCCGCCATTGTTACTGTGACGTGCTCTTTGCAGCTCTTAATTTCTCATCGTTCCTATAAGTTCTTTCTATCAAACTCTTGTTCTTCCATTTTATCTCTTTCTATTTTCCCATTTCTGTTCTCCAAATGGGAGTTTTAGAAAACTCTTTGCTACTCTAGCAAAAATTGAAGCATTCTGCGTAAACTACCACATAGCAGATGATGTTGTAGTGGAACTAAAACAAACCAAACACCCTTCGTGAAGGCTCATATGCCAACACAATCCATATACCCCTGATGGCAATCACTGAGGGTGGGATTCGATTCTCTCTCCAACCTCTTCTTTGTAGGGTCTTGATCTATTACAAGCTCAACCTTTGCAAATCTCCATCAACACTTACCCCATTGTGATGTCCATTGTCAAGCTGAAGACACTCATAGGCACTGACTTAGGATTATGGGAATCCAATAGAATTATGACATGGTTAAGTCCCACACCAACCTATACTACCTCAAAAACTGACCAAGACGTCAAAGAATCGTGACCCACCTCACAGACTTCAACCAAGATAACTACGACAATTTTTTGATCATCATAAGCAACTATGTATTTAGTCCTGAGGAGAGTGAGAACCAAAGATTAAGAAACTCGAGGAAATTTGGGAATCCCCTTTATTTCTTTCTTTTTTACTTCTCTTATATGTAATTAATTTCACCTTCTCGTCTAATCTCAAACACTTACTCATTCTGTTTTCTTTGCCTTGTAGTTGTAAATTGCAATAAAGGTTGAACACTCGCTGTCACAAAACTAGAAGACTTGTACAAAGTTCTGAAATACAAAGTCCTTCAAGTATAAGACCTTGCTTGATCACTAGAAGTGTTCCTAAAATACACATCGACAAACCGCAGACACATCAAGGATTGCACCCTAGTAGCCACTGCCATAGCCACCGGACCCGAGGGCCACATACCCAAAGATATCCCACTTTCATACCTAAGAGAACCATATCTAGCACATCCTCCGATACTTCCACATTCGGTTCGTCCAATGCTTCACTTCCCCATCACAATTGGAACTCAGAAGACGAAGCCAAAATCAATGAAGAAGAAAAGTGACAAAAACCAGTGCGTCCCTCAACTAAGAAATGTCATCAAGCTTGGTGGCAGGACCAATCAATCGAAAAGAAAAGACCCTGTGCTGCCTAAGACCAAAATCCCATCCCCTCCTCCTCTACTGACCTCTACTCCTCTAGTTGACGTCAAGGAGGATTGTCTCTCCCCTTCTCCAAAGAAAACTCTGAAGAAGAAGCATGGTTCTGTGTCGACCTTGTCAAAAGAGGTGGAAATCTAGTCTCCCCAACTCTTCAAAGACGGAGAATTGGCCTTTACATCCACCGATGGTATTAAGAACATAAGCGTCACCCGAGCTATTGGAGAAGCTGCCATGCTGCCAAAAGACGTAAACTGCCTCAACAAAATTGATGAATTTATTCTGATGGAATCGATGATCACCCACAACCTCTATGTGAGTAGCCTCTCTCTTTCTAACACTTAGTCTTGTCTTTTTGCTTTTCATTCTTGTAATTTCCTTTGTGTTCTACCCCCGAGACCATCCAGAAGGCCATGATGTGCTTGAGTCACCATGTTGCTAAGGAAGCACGCTTCAAGACCAATGAGAAAAATGCAAAGGAGTCAAGCAAACAAACTGATAACTCCAAGTGCAAAGCTAGCGACAACATGAAGAGGGCTCTAGAGGCCAAGATGGAACTCAATCTGCTAAAGAAAAGAAGAAGTATTCTCAAGAAATGACAAAAGTGGCAAGGGAGGAGAGCCAATATGAGGTCCAAATTGCTAGGCTAATTGAAGACTACAAAATGCCTGACAATCTGGTATGAATGAAGGAGCAGATGACTTCATGAAAAACTAATTTCCAGAACGCCAAGAAGACATCTTTGCATTCGGATGGAAGGCCGCACTCAAAGCCTGCCCCATTCCTAGATAATGGTATATCCTACAACCATAAGCTCCAAATTACAGAGAATTTAGGACCAATTACCTGTCTCTAGGGTAGAAATTCTAGTTCTCTGTGGTTGAAGATGATGGCCATGGCTACTATCTTCTTCTTCTCTACGTCAACCCTTAGCTTTTCTATAAAGCTCTCTCTCTCTCTCTCTCTCACACACACACACACACACACAACATGCATGAATGCAAAGTGGAGTATGAGGAGGTGCTCTTGGTTTTTAACAAGAGATTTGAGGGGAGGTTTTGAAGCCAAGTGGGGTTGAGGTGTCCTCCTCACAATCCTAGTATTTCCATCTCATAACATGCACCCTATTACCCCTTAAACATTCAATAGATCATTCAAGGTCAGAATGATATGATCTGGTCAACCCTATAATCTTAAGTTACATTCTAGGTGAACTTACATTGCAAATCCTCATAATTAAATTTGATCCTGAGAATTAAATCATCGGCCAATGAAATCTTGAAATCAACCCCTAACCCTCAATCAATAGTCCAATTAATTTACGAATCATCATTTATTTTTATGGTTTTCCCCTTAAGCATCTGAATTTTGGGTCAGGGCCTCACATCCTCCCCACCTTATGAAGTTTGGTCCTCCAAACTTAAGTACAATTGTCTTAACAACATAACCATAATAGAACAAGTTCAAATGATTCACAAAAGTATATGAGTCATACCTTAACTAAACAACTCTGAGTACTGTTGCCGCATTATTGATTCTTTATCTCATGGCACTTCTCTAGTTGATCAATTCTTGCACTAGACTTTGACCAATGGTATATCCATGCTCCTTATTTATTTAATATGCATATCCGTAATTTGGATCGGTTGTTCTTGACATCGTAGGTCCTCTTCCAGTTGTATTGGATGCTTTACAATATGACTCGAATAAGGTATATACTTCCTCAAATAGAATAATGAATTTACTTGCACACACATGCAATGTAAGAACCCGCATAAATAAATTAAACTAAAGCAAAGTAAAAGAAAAGTAAATTAAAT
>JABCMJ010014890.1:0-12677 GCA_014822125.1 Arbutus unedo | reverse complement strand
ATAATATATTATTAATTCTTAAATAAAAAATTAGAATTTTAATTAATATTAATATACATTGAAGTATATATATGACTTAGTATATATATTAAATATATATTAAGTAGAAAGAATGTAGAACGAAAAAAATAAAACAAACAAGCTACAAAAGAGAGCATATTGTGGGGATCGAGCACAAGGGAGCATGTTTGTGGGGGTCAAACACCCCACAAAACTTGTAAAAATCTCCAATTTGGTTTCAATTTGGCTCCCAATTTTCCAGTATAAAAAGAAGAATATCCACTCAGACAAATCATATGAGAAAGGCCAGACAACTCATTTACTGGAAAATTCTGTGGGTGTTTTTTGCAACTTAGATCGTGATAAAAACTAAAAACAACATGGACGTACAAATCCCGAGTACAGTGAAAATGAGCATTTCTTCGAGATGGTTCTCCCAACATTCCAAAATTATTCAATTCCTCAAAGTACAGCAGCTTGAACCAGTTGAAAGATCAGACACTCATGACAAAACACACTACAACAACCTGACACAAAACAAAGATGAAGTTCACTAATACGAAAACAGGCACCACCGAGGAGCATATCTGGCATGTTGTACTGTATCAACATAACATAGTTGAACACAAGAAACACACAAAGTTTCAACCGTGCAGTTCACATTATAGCAAACCTGGCAATTAACAAGCATCGATACCCATAACCAGATTTTTAATGATTTACACAAGAGGTGGATATTGCTTGGCCTGCTGTCGGACACGTCTCCGGTACTCCACAAGATCCTGCATATGACATTACACAAATCAGCAAGTAAATTATATTATCATCGACTCCGTTTCTAGGCTCTTATTTGGTATGCAAGCTTCACTGCCAATGAGCCTACAGTATTTAAATCAGCAGCAGAAGTTGTGGACTATTTGCTGATTTTTTGAAATCGCCATATGATAAGGGCCCCGCTGAACCAGAGTAGCCAAAGAAGAAGGCCATATATTTGATGCAATTCAACCTTAACTTCAGCAACATTTGAGTGAGTCAATCACGGGCAGAAGCCTAGGGAAAATGTGAGGGATAATTTTTTGCATAAAACTCGTATAACAATGCAGATTCCTCCAATCTTTGCTTCTTTTTCGATCTCAAGGCTGAGTTGAACTAAATTATTATTTTTGCTAAAGACAGACAATATTATTTGATAATTTGTGACTTTTTTTATAGCTTTTTGTCAAAATTTTTGAGGTTATTCATTCGTCTCGATAAAAAGAATGAAAAAGTATAACAAATGAATCAAAATTGAAAAAAGTCCGGATATAACGATGCTAAAGACTCCAAAAACAGCAGAAATTGGAACTTTTTTCCGTTTTTAGTGAACCTTTTGGGACTTTTACTCATTTTTTTTACTTTCTAGATTCTTTTCGTCAAGACAAGTGATTAATCTAAAAAATTTAACGCGAATTTGATAACAGAGAAAAAATGACCAAAAAGAGAGAAATTAACACCAATTAATTTAGGCAGTCAACAATTTGCCATCTTTCCAATGAGAATGCATTTTCAGTATCTCTATCATTTTTCATTAGGTAAAATGACAAAGTTCGTCCACACATTGTCATTGCACAACATGATTATCAATAGACAAAGTAAAATAGGCTTCCCCAAGCATAGCTGATACTTGAAGAAATTACAGAAATGCCAAGGGGACTTGGGTAATTATTTATAAGAGAACCAGAATAACCTGGATAAAAAGGTGATATCCTTCAGTTTGGGCAGGATCAGCAGAGTTGGGCTGATCCAACAAATCCTGGATGCCGACAAGAATTTGTTTCACTGTAATAGCCGGTCTCCATCCCTATGGACAGCACACAAATAATTGGGAGCATAACATAGCCAACTAAAAATCATTCCATAAACTGACCATTAGGTGTTAGGAAGCTGCAGAGAGTGCTTACACTATCTTCGTTGAGGATCGACAGGCAGACTGTTCCAGAGGGGTAGACATTAGGGTGGAAGAAACCCTGGGGAAATTTACACTTTGGTGGTTTGCTAGGGTAGTCTTCGGTAAAGTGGATTGTAATTGGGTAGTAACCCCCATCCCAGTCAGTCTGCAACAATTATCCATTATCAAATTTGCAACACAATCCAACAGACAAGGACACAGAAAGAATTCAAGAGAAGTGGCTTGTTTTCACTGTTTCCATTTTCTGTCATTAGAAGTTTAAGATATTAAAGACAGAAAAATATTCAAGAGAAGGCACGGGATCATGAATAAACTTTTTGAACAAAATTCTCTAGAATATAACCTGAGCAGCAAAGCACAGCAAATCAAGAAGCAGAATAAAGAAGGTAAGTACTATAAATTTAATATACTAAACTGACGGTGTACAACATTTCTCTGAATTCCTCCATAATTTGGTTGACTATTTCCAATCTAAATTAGAACTTCTAGGCCATTAATGCAGAAAAAGTGGTGTCCAAGCCTCAAATTCGTCATGAGACATACACCCGCCAGATTAAAATTTCAATTAGTGAGTGTCTGTTCAAAGTTCAAACATTCGATATTACGGACCAATTATCATCCACAAAAGAGAAATACACTGACAAAATAAACTCTTGGCTGCAAAATCACCCCATCGTGAGTATTGATAATATTTAGGCAAAGAATAAGCAGAACAGACAGCACGAAAACATAGTGGGGGCATCGGTAAAAAATCAACTATAAAATACAACTGATTATTTCTTTAAATAAAAAGGTCATTCTTAACAATCTTTAAACCCATTACTCATCTTCCCTAAGATAGCAATGATCCCTCAAAATTGAATCGGGAGAATAAAGGAGGAAAAAGAAAGATGACAAACAAGAAACCACAACACCGAAGAGAGGTGAATCAGGGAGTTATGCCTTGAGTCTGGATGTTTCTGTTTATTGTCTTGTATCTAGGTTCAAGGGTATGCTCTTTCTTGTTCTTTGGTTTGGTTTGGTTCTTTTCAATGAAAATTAAATTACCCAAAAAAAAGAGAAAGATGGGAAAGAGCAGAACACTAAAATTCATCCAAAGATGTAACAATAATGTTCATAGACTCCAACTTTATCTTCCAATACATCATAACTGTATCATTGGGCTCAATCATAATTACTCCCACAACTCCCGACTTCATTGGAGAACACAAATGGCTCACAATAACCCATAACAGAAATTACTAGGCAAATATATATGATGATATTTGCAATAGTCTTTGACTTGTCTAATCCACAATGGAACCTACTTGGAATGTCAAGGATGCTATGGTGGTCCTACATTACAAGTACAACTTTCATTTTGTCATCAGATTAGTGAGAAAAGTACCTAATGAAGAGCATCAACAGGACCCATCCCCATCACAAGAAAAAGGTCCCTTTATTTGCAGTTCACGCTTCTATCTTTGACGAAGACATCTTCGTCGAGGCAAAACCCTTTGCATCTGAATAGTTCATTCTAGTACCACAAAATAACAAAACCAACTTATGCCATCGCTAACAAATCACCAAACCTAACTCCGAACACCTTAGAGCAAGTCCATCTGTTCGAGCCAAGATGACTTTGCTAATGTCATTTTTTCGCTAGCTACAGTGTCATTTTGTAAAAAATACGGGGTTGCTCCACCAATACAATGCCATACTGGCAGAACCACCTTTCCTTCCCTTTTCAACTATTCCCTCCAACTCTCATATGGTTTGTTCTCGTTTAAGAATGATTCAGTTTTTTGATCAAAAAAATAAAAGAATTTAAGGGTAAATTTTTTTGTTTGTTTTCGTAACAATTTAAAGAACTAATTGAGATGCTTAAATTGATGTGTAAAAACTATAAATAACACATAAAACTAATTGAGATCTCAATTTCCATGTAAAACTACGGTTGACAGTTAAGTTCATTGAGGGCTAAGATAAAATAAGATTCAAATTTCTAATGTTACATAATTGTCATGTTTATAGAGAGATTTAGAACATAATAACATGCGTGGTATATATCTTTATATATAGTATAATACTATATTTTATTATTCTTTTAAAATAAATATTTCACCTGGGATCCTATTCTTTTTCTCATTAATTTCATTTTTTACTCATGCAACTGACACAAAAAAAGGTAAATAAAAAGTTTGAAAATATGAGCACGCAGATTCATGCAATCGCGTGCTCTTAACACTTTTTTTTAACATATCATCATTGGACTCTCCTCTTCCATCCAAAAATAAGATCATTCTAGGTATTTAAAATATAAAACCCTAGTATCAACCTCCTCTGAATGTAACAGCGGGAATTGAGGAGAAAAGGCATAGAATTATGGCACCTTGGGTTACATGGGGAAGCACAGTCTCACTTCTGCTTTGTTTGGAATTCGTGAAAAGAAAAAGAAAGGAAGAGAAAATATTTAAGAGAAAAATTGTGAAGAAAATTGATGAATTTTAATAAGTAGTTTTAACTTTTCATTAATTTTGGTAACGACATCCATGTTCTCACTTTAGTATAAGGGAAAATGTATCCGATAATGATCAAAGTAAAAATGATGAAAGAACATGCAGTGTAAGTAAAATTTCCTCTTTAATTTAACATTATACACTGTCTAAACAATTATCCAACACAGTCAGTCTACGTCAATGTAGATCATTCTGTAGCAAATCTTTAGGCAATGCCAACTCATACCGACTTGTCAAAAAAGTCATTGTTTTCTTGACAATGATCTCCTTCATTTCATTAAAATAATACCACATCTTTTAACCTTCAAAGTACGCCCCACCGTGCGGGTAAGACTATAACTTGTGTTGTGCAAGCTGGAGTCTGGAGTTTTTTTAGCCCTTTATTACAAAGAGGTTCCTTGTAGACACCATATCTCTAGATGCACCATCCTCTCTCTCTCTCTCTCTCTCTCTCTCACACACACACACACACACACAAAAGCCATTTCTCTTACTTGATTAAAAAGGCAAAAATAGGTCAAAAGTCAATCATTTCAAGTTTGCAGTAGTAGTAGTAGTAGTACTAGTCCACGAGCAAGCTTTTAAGACTTTTCATGTCCCTTAACTTCATTTGCGATGTGATTCTGCATGTCAAAACATTAATCTTTTTTTAAGATAATTTTGCCCTTATAACAATAAGAGAAGTCCCCAATTTCATTTGTGTTGTCCCAAGCCTAACCCATGTTATATACCATAAATGGAATGAGAAGTTTCTAAACAACAGTCTTCTCAACAAAATGTGAAAGATGGAGGAGTCATTAGAATTGAATTTGTCCACATGTTGAGTTAAATATCCTGCCACAATGCAAAGACAGGGCAGAATATTTATCTAGACTTTGAGCTCACTTGAGAAACAACTTGAAGAAATATACTCATGCCTATAAAGTACGGATACTTCTAGAAGAAAGTCGTATCCTTATCATATACACATCGAACACCAATACTGCTTATATATCCAGTTATACAAATCTGATACTTCATAAACGTATAAGTAATTTGTCAATTAAGTTTCTAATATTTTTAAAGTAAAATTGTTAGCAATAAATACGTGAATAATTTTCCAATACTTTGTTTACTTCTTAGAGAAGAAGATCATAATGAGGTTAAAGAAGTATCAATCTTCTTTTCAGAAATTCCGAATTTGACATACCCTTCTTGTGTCCTACGTGAATTTTTGGGTGTCATACGTGAGTTCTATACCCTTTCCCATGCTTGATATTACTTTCATAATGTAGGCTTGATATCAAACAAAACTGGTATACAATATCCTCAAAAACATAAATGGGATACCTAAACCAATACCTAAATTCTAAAGGTAAAGTATTTTACATTTGAAAATTATAATTATCACTCATCATCCTTCAATTTTTTAGTACACAACACCAAAAACAAAAATCATATTTACTTCAGCAAACACACTCATATCCTATTTTTCTTTAGATTTTCTTGTATTACTATACTTGTCTAGCCTTGTATCCGAATCTATGCTTCTCAACCTAAAAAGACTAATAATATGTAAGAGCAAATAATAAAGGACTGTCAATTTCACATCACCCTGAAGTTGGATTACAACACTCAGCATTGGGTGGGGCCACAGAGCAAAACACTTGGCAAAGAAGACAAAGAGAGTGGCAAAAGAAGGTTGGGTTCTCATACAACAACAAAACCACAAAGGCCTTGATTGTGAGCTTATAACTCACCTAATAAAAAAAGAACCCCCGGTACAAGTAAGCACCATTTTCTCATTTGTCCTTTTGGACACACACATCTTTGTCTTCTATGCCAATAGCTATTCATCCAAAAATAATGGAATGGCCCGAGACTCAAATGGAGAAGCCATCAATATATATGTACACAACTGATCTTCCCTCAAAGCCACCAAACATGATGCAACAGAAAATTCAAAAATCTCCATTTTTTGCATTTTTCCTTTACTAGAGATTGGGCACACACTATGTGTGTGCATGTATATAGTTGAATATGTGGGGTGTGAATGAAATGTGGGAAAGGAAAGAGGGTGGGGGGTAGGAGTGGAATGTGGGAGTAGAGTAGTTGAGTAATTTTACCAGTTTATCCTAATAGTTAATTTATAGTATAATAATAATAGTTGTAAAAACTTATATTTTGTACAATTACAACTAATATTTTGTAAAATCTTGGAAGTACTTTGCTTCACATTTTGTTCACATCAAAAGGGTTCTCCCTTTCTATATTAGAATAGATGATGCGTAGTAATCCTTAGATATTGTTCCGGACGTCCACTTCTCTCTTTTTTACTTGACCATAGTTGGTTGCACAAAACCTCGTATCTCAGCAAATCACTAATATACCAAAACTTGAATGGAGAAGGATCATGCCACTGGCTATCGTTTGCCAACAGTCAAGGCCTTGTTGAATATTCATCCACTAAATTTCACCATTATTGTTGAGATAAGAGTACTTATCAAACCCCAAAAACTATTGTTGAGAAATTACGGGCTGATTCAACCATTGATCTGAATTAATAAGTATGTTGTAAATGCATATTTTTGAATAATAACTCATTTCTATAGGCCTATATCATTATTGCCTTGGTTATCGGATGCACGGATGCACCAGATAGAGAACATTAAGAATAACTACATTCTGCTAAATATCTTGGCGTTCAACGATGACAATGCAAACCCAAAACACATTATGAGAGACTAAACTATTTTAAACTGTAAGATAATGGCAAAAATGAAGCTCAGATTCTGATCCTTAGGTTCTGCATCAATACCACTTCGATCGCATTCAACTATACTGATTAGACAAGTTAACATTGCAAAAATGAGATATGTAAAATTTGAAGCAATGAACTCAATTCCATGCATCATGTTCACTATCTTAAGGAGATTTGAGTCTCTATTCCATGATGAAGGCACACATTTAACAAAAGGGTTAAGACAGAAAAACCATTAAATCATCACAACAATGCATGGTAAGTTGGTAACCCAAAAACCACTAAAACAAAAAATCACACCAAGCACCGCGCCGTAGATTCCCTATTCAATTTCAATACCAATTAATCCAACACAACTAACAGTAAAAGTAAATTCATTGCAAAGCAAAAACAAAAATGAGAATAAAAGAACTAGAAATAAACAATAAAATATAGTACTTTCACATACCAAAGAAATTTAAAGGATATACAGGAAAATACAATAGCGTGGTTATGTAAAAGATGAAGATTACTTACCCCAGCTTTACCCGGGATAGTGCACTGCCATATCATCAAATTCACCGAACCATCAGGTAGGGTGTCTGGCTTAGCGACGAAACCCTATGGTGCACAACAATTGAACATGAAACATAAAGCATATAACAAATTGAACAATTGAAACCGAAAAAAACACAAATTGAACGCACAAATAAGATCATAAAGTAGATTATAGAGAGAGGAAGGGGTCAAACATGAGGGTGATTCTTCCGCCAGGCTTTCCGCTCCTCGGCGAGACGGCCACGAGCAATGCCTCCCGACATCTCTCTCTCTCTCTCTCTCTCTCTGAAGAAGAATGTGAGCAGTACCAATGACGATGAGCTTTAGAGTGGTTTTTTCTTCGCATGTTTTATCTTTATTTTTTATTCTAGTCTGTGCGTATTATTATGTTGCACAAAAGTCAAATGAATTACGGGAAAATTACATTAAGCTTCCCTCAATGATAATCATTTTCACTTCACCTCCCTAATGCCTAAAAGCGCGACGAAAAATAGATCCTGCCGCTGCAAGCAACACTTGCTTTCTTAAATGAGATTTTATGATTAAAATATCGTACCATTTTTTTCTTCTCATATTATTCGTTTTCATCCTCTAGAAAAATATTTTTACAAAATACAAATTACTTCTATGATGTAATTTTTTTTATTTTTACTGAATAATTTCATATTTTGACAATTTGTTTTACTTTATAGGCATATCTAGTGTAACTCTATTAAAAAAAATTTAAAAATTAAAAGTAAAAAATATATTTGAAAAAGTAAAAAAACAAAACTCCAAGTCAAAATTAGCTTATTATTTTTTCATTTTAAATGAACATTTGGCACATGTTTTGTCATTTTTTATTTTTCATGTCTAGACTAAAAATATAAAAAATAAAAGTAATTCGTAAAGATTTTTAAAATATTGATGGAAAACAAAAAAAAAATATGAGTTCCTATAAATTTATTTATTTTAAATACTTATTCTAAAAAATACAACTAAATTGAATTCATATTCAAGTCAAGTATGGTGCACCTTACATCATTTTAAGAATATCTATTACGACGGAGAGCATGGTTAAAGTGGTTTGTTGGGTGAAAAATGATGGTTTATTTTCAGGTGTGGTAAGCTTAAATAAATGTCAGTTGTAATACTCCAGTCTGACTATTGTACTAGCTGCTGAGATTGGGTATTTAGTTGGGAGTCTCAGTAAACGTCCAGTTAGATAGTTCAAGAGTCAAAGTTTACTTGATTTGCTTGATGAATTCAAAGTTCAGTATCATATCTAATAGATCATAATCATATGTTGTGCCATGTTTTTTAAAAGTCGAGAGGACATTAAAGTTATTGAAACTTTGTAATTAAACTTACTTATCCTCCAAAAATACAAAGATGAAAAAATTTATGAGATTTAAATTACCAAAATTGATAATGTTATATAAATCAGGAGCGATTCTTCAAGTTAGAAGTGCAAATAGAGAAAAGGTAAATTGACGGCTAAGGAAGACAAACGATGATTAAAGCCATCACTATGTTCCGAATAACGTTTGGATTCGATTTCATATGATAAGTGTTTAAGTTTTAAGAAGGTAAAGTGAAAATGGGTCGTAGCTAGAGGGGTTTAATGTAATTTCTCATTATTAATTAAACTGTTCCCTCCTTGCGTAAGAACGACGCCACCGTGCGCACTTGATGTCACGCGTCTTCTTCTTCTTCTTTTTCTTTTATTGTCGTGGTACCTGCATAAGAATTTTGATTAAATTATTGTTTCTTACAAAAATCAGTTTTAATTAATATTTTATATTGTTTTACATAGTTTTTATGTTTTTTATTCTTCTTGACGAAACGAATAAAATTATAGACTTCAATTAAAATAAAATTCTGATATAATGACGTTAAAGATTAATAAAAAATTAAAAGTTTTTTTTTTAAATTTTCTTCAGTAAATTTTTGAGGACTTCTGCTCATTTTTTTTCCTTCTTAAATTTTTTGATCAAGAAAAATAATTAATTCAAAAAACTTTAGTGCAAACTTGATATAAATTAAAATAAAAAGATAGTAACATTAATACCGAATAATTTTGACGAATGCGAACAACCTTTGAATATTTTTCCCTGTGGAACCCGACCAAAATAAATAGAAGCATTCTTTAGTGCTCCTTTCACATAGTCTTTGAATATTTTGTGTGAGTTTATGATAAAGTGTATGAAGTTCAGATAAATATATAAAAGATTTAAAATAACATGTTATGGTGTTTCAAGTATACTATGGGTCTATATGGCCTAACATTATTATTGAATTATTAGATTATTAAATTTGTATTGTTCATTGTAGAATTTAATTTAATCTAGTCCGCTTATACTAAATTATTTAAGGTGGGTGTTAACCATATTAAATGTAAATTTTTTGTTTGACTTGGGAAAAAAATTGACATAACTTGACAAAAATATTTCTAGAAATCATTCAATTTGGCCTAGACTGAGAGGCACAAACGTCATTTCAACATCTTCACATTGTTGGCCATCAGGGATAGAGATAGGTGACGTGAGCTGAATAAATCAATCCAAATAAAAAGAACTTTATTAGCCAAAAAAATGAGATCATAAACCAATAAGCCAAATAAATCTTATTTTCCAGGACAAGGGTTCCCATCAAATCAGTGGCCATCTGTAAAACTCCTAGATCGAGCCCATCCTATGGGCTTAGGAGGTGGACCTACCTTAACACTCGTCCTTCGATTTTTTTCTCTAGACTAATGGGTTGTGAGGTGCACTAGCATCGGCTTCATTCCACATAAAAATTATTGGATGCTCCACCTCCACCTGATGGTGTCCCAACTGCTGAATATTACACCCTCCTTCGTTCCTTGGGCTAGATACTCTTCATGAATCCTGGATGGTTTCCCAGACTAACCACCACCTTTTTCACGTCTACAACTAAATATAAACAGAAAGTTTATGGTTTCTGTAATGTTCCGATTTCGAAAACGTTAACAAAATGATAAAGTAAATAGAATTTTAGTTATTTCATTCAAAACATAGATTTTAGTACAAACTGTCATTCTTTAACAAAATGCATAGGTTCGAAAATAACGTTTGCTAACAAAAGTATATCAAAAAGACTTTTCAAAGAAAATCAGAACAACTCTAAGATTGATTAGGTGAACTAAGGCTCAACGGCGTCATCTTTCGAAAAAGTATCCTCCTGAGTCGGGTACTCGGCCTCCACTATATCTTCATCTATATTTAGCATGAAACATTAGGAGCAAGACAATATGTACCATGAATTTTGACACTCAATAAGAAAATACTACCCTTTAGATTCCCCTTTTAATGTTTGGAATAATGTAATGTATAATGATGATCAATAAACAATTAATCTGAAAACAGTAACACGTAAATATTGAAGTAGAGTAATCAAGATGTCAAGCACCATTTTATCAATGATCACCATGCCCATTGATTTATCCCAAGTACTATTAGAGTTCTCAATAATCAATATGTTATCCCGAGACGTTATATATCCCCTTTAACATGCCAAAACCAAAATAACCCTAACTTGCTCAAGGACCACTATACTGCATCAAAAGGCATGATAAGGCTACAATATAACATGGCGTGAACAATTTGGCTAAATGCATGATATGGCTAAAATGCATAGATTGGGTCATCATACCTCTGGTTTAGTCAAAATTTGGCTCAAGTCACATCACGGCTCAAGATAACCATAGATATTCTCATGGAAAATATATCCACAACAAAGTCCAGTATCCATAGTTCCACAGGTTTTTAAGTTCGGGCATCCGTGAGATACCCTAATCCAATAATCCATTCAACATTCTAAGTTCAAAAGTCCACGTGCTTATATCAAAGTAAAACATGTTTCTAAGGTGATCATGTGATTGGTTTGCACAACATAGAACATATATCATAATGGCATACAAAATGAAATGATGTATTTCATGGAATGTAAATAACATTCTAACACCATAAGATAGCATGGCATAATGTAATTAAATCATTTCGAAGCATGAAATTTGAATAGTAATCTAAATGTGTTTTAAGCGAACTAGCTTGACTAAGAGGTAAGTGATAGTAATCCTATGCTATAGGTGTTTAAGATTGGTGAAGGCTTTCCAATTGCTTAAAGTATAATTTTTAAGGCTAAGGGTATGTTTGTCTGGTTGGAAGTATAAAGTGATCTAGTTCGAGTTCATAATTCTAAGGAAAAATGAATTTCAAATGTGAACGTCGCCTAGATGGATTTGAAGTTTCTAAGAAAAATGACTTCAAGTGGTGAAAGTCATTTTGATGGATTTGAGGTTTCTAAGTAAAAATGACTTTCAAAGATGAAAGTCATCCAGATGGATTTCATAGGACATCCGGGGATGGATTTGACGTTTGACGATTCTAAGACAAAATTGAATACAGTGGCATAATTCATTTGGATGGGTGAAAAAATTCATCCGAATGGGGTAGTTGTCTTCTTCGAGAATTGAGCTACTTCATCCATTGAAGCAACTCAAATTTTGGAGACTTGTTCTAAACATTGGAATTGAGTTTCAAGGATGAGAGAACTTACTTCTAAGTGAAAAATGAGAAGAAAATGGATTGATTGTGGAATTGGAAATGAACTTCGGCTTATGAAACGGTAACTGTGTTTCTCCTTATTGGCTTCAACTTCTTTCTTCTTGCTTCTTCTTCTTCCAATGGTCTCTCTCTCTCTCTCTCTCTCTCTCTCTCTCTCACACACACACACACACACACACACACATGCACACTCAATGGCTCAATATTCTCCAATGGAAGGTGGGTGGGAATAAAAATAAGGCTTGGTATTTATAGGCAAAGAGGTAGAAACCAATCTAATGGGTGAGAAGAGATTAAGGGGGATTGAAGGAGGAGACGGGATGGAGGGAGGATGGAGGTTTGAAGGTGAAAGGCGATGCTCATCCAAATAGGAGGATAGAAACCAC
>JABCMJ010014886.1:323-12256 GCA_014822125.1 Arbutus unedo | reverse complement strand
ACAAATCTATAATTCTATTTACATATGGAAATAAAAGTTAATTCTAATCTAATTACAGTTCTACACATAAATATAACTTAACAATTTATGATAATTTTTATGCTTATAATCTTTCCACCCGACTTGCGAGATCTTCATTATTATTGTGGAGTTTGTAATCCACTTGTTGAACTTCTTGCTTGAATTCCATTAACCCTTTGCCATGCTGCAAGACACTCTAAGTTAGTGCGGACCGGGGTTGGTTCTCCGATTGATACTCCAAATGATCAAATTAGCTTCTAAAAGAGGAGAAAAGCAATTTGAAATCTTGAGAGCGAATAGTGTGCGTACTTGAGTTTTGAGTGCTCCTGCAGTATTTATATAGAGAGCCCAACAGTCTGCCTTGATCGTCAGCCGGAGATGTTGCGCTATGGTCTAGAAATCACGGCGCCTCCACCACGTGTACCACGTCTGTGCAGATCGAATGTGCATGTCCGCATGTTTTGTAGTGGATTGGCCCCCACGTCTGTCTAGATAGTTGCCCGCTCCACGGGTAGCGTTTGCTACAGTCTGTGCTGAGCGCCGAGCACTTGGCAGCATGGCTGGAGGCTATGACTTAAAGAGGTCTCAATCATGGCGATGAGTGCCGATCGAGTGGAGGTTCGGCCGGACCTGATATGCCATACGCTTGGCGCTGACCGAGGCACGCTAGGCGGCGTTGTCGAACCCTTCGGCCAAATTTTAATAGATTCGTCCTTAGGCTTGGCCCAGCTCAAGCCCAACATAGATGGACCGAGCGTGACAATTGTAGTACATATCCGGCCTACCACAATTATTTTTTTCATTTAAGTTTCACACCTACCTCATGTAATCCTTGACTTCTGTCATTCTTTTAATAAGGATTATTTGTAATCTCTTATTAGCCTAGGGTTTGTTGAGTTAGTTTTTGTTCTATAGTCCCTTAAAACTTCTTAGGTCAGGCATGATTAAGTACCCTGTTCGTCCTTACTTTCATGGGCTCTGATATTCTTTTTTACGCTTGCAAAATGCATTTTATTTGTTATGATGGTATTAGATACGGAGGCATTGTCTACAATTGTGTTCTTATGTAACTCACCTAAGAATAATTGGATGTAAAATGCATTAACATGGAAGAAAAGATTGAAAGAAGCTCGAAGGTATGGGTGATGTCGGTTTAACAAATGTTACACTGCCTATTAACAAATAGATATCGTAGCAAAAAACCATTGCTTGTGTACTACTCTCTCTGTCCCAGATTGTTGGTCTCTCTTTGACTAGTTTTTGTAGCAAAAAGATTATCCTTCAAAAGTCGATGGATAAAAGGCAACGATTTTACTGTTTTACCCTTCCCTTGTCAAATTATTAACACCAATAAAAAGACAATGATGATGTTCCCTTAGTACTCAAGGTAAAGAAAAATATAAAAAGTGCAATGATGATATTCCCTTAATAAGTTGGAATCCCCAAAAGGGGCCGACTATTGGGTCGGAGGGAGTAGTATTTTCCAAATGCGGCTTAAGCCATGGTGCAGAAAGATTCTGTTTGGACATACGTTATCTTCTATACCATTCAAGGCCATTGAATCTTCAGAGCAAAATGGAAAAGCATGATTCATCTAGCCCAACCATGGCGCAAGGCTTTATTGATTTGGAATCAATTCGATATGCTATAATTTGTCATCTGCCTTTTCACCACAATGTTTGATTGCTTTCTGGTCTACGTTGTAGGTTGTTGAGGTTTGGCCTGAGAAATGTGTTTCCGGTTATGTGGTTTGCAAGTATTGTTTACTTCGGCTTGAGGGGCAGCCCAAGTTAAACACTAAACAGGTAATTAGCTTTTGGCATTTTTCAATTTGCAGATAAAGATCCTGTCGTGAGTGTATCTTTGGTGGTAATAAGAACTAATGTTTAATGACTTGAAATCTATGATATGCTAAATTACCCCTTTTCTACCGGATTAGATTCTAAACCATAGCTAATCACACATAATGTGAAGTAAGGAAATTTTCTGAAGCTTTGGATTTTCTCTTTTTAGGGCAGTGATTGTCCCATGTAGAACGTGCTTCATTATCAGTTCCCCACAGAATCTAAATAGTAACATGCATTTTTGACAGTCTACATAACAAGTGTGGATTGCATCTTCACAAATGCTTAACGTAATGTAGGTCTGGCTACAGTTAAACTATGGAGGGGCAACCAGTAAAGTAGGAATTCTTAAAAGCTATCATTGTTTCATGGTGTACTCTGTGATTGATGCAATAGTTTTCCTATTATCCTTTACCTTTTTTTGAGAGAATGGTCACCGGATGTAGGATGTAGCTTTTGTATTGATGATACGTTCTCATCGGAACTCATATATCAGACAATCAGTTTCGATGAAATTCTATCATTCTTATCTTTTGGTTTATATCTTTGGAGAAAAGCTGTCTTGTATTAATTGTATCTACATTATGCATTAATAGCAAGTGTTAATAGTTCGAATTTGCATAACCTTGTACTTCTTACACTTTCCATCACAGGTTCATTTTACTCGATCACATGGATTAAAGTCCCCTTCTAAGTTACCTGGGTATGCTATCAGTAGGGAACCACGTAACTGTCTGTTGCTCTATACCATTATAATATGAACTTATTTAAAGAATTTTTTTACAAAGGTTGGTCTCTAAGGACATTTCTGGAGGCCAAGAAGATATAAGTATTCCAGTAACCAACTTAGTTGATGATGCACCTGTTGCTCCTACAGGTAAGTTGACTAATTTGTTTCATTTAATTGGGTGCAATGTGGGTTTAGTTATGAAAACGGGTGCATAGTTGACAAAGGAAAGTGGATGTGTGGGAAGATCAGAAAAGGGAGAATGCAAATGACACTTTGGTAAAATGGTAGCAGGTAGTAGCATTAACAATGGACAAGTTGAGAAAGAACAAACTACGATGATTAGATTGGTATATGCAGCTGTAAGAATGGATGATAGAATCAGTCTTATTTAAAATCTTCGGAGATAGAGACGGACTAAATTTGTATGGTTTTGTAGTACAAAAAGATAATGTGAACTATCAAATCTAACAAAGCCTATAGCTCTTGATAACGGAAAGAAAGAATTCATGTGGCGGTCCAATTTGGTTGGATCAAAATGGTTGGTGTAGTTTGATTTTCAATCACCGTTACAATCACCTTAATGGTCCTTTTGTAAGGTACACTGACATGTTCTGTTTGGTTTCTTCAAACTGGCTATCAACTATGAGACCACAATACATGAAAGAAAATAAATTAAAAAACGTGCAAATGAGGAGCTAATTACGTGAACTAGTTCTTTTTTATGTAATTTTAAAGCCAAACCTTCCATTGACAAAATCTGCAGGTTTTATATATTCAAATTCTATTCAAGTTGTCAATGACATGTACCTTCCCCCAAATGCTGAGGGATGCAACTGTACAGGAAATTGCACAAATCCAAAGGCTTGTGCTTGTGCTAGACTAAATGGCACTGACTTTCCATATGTCCGTGAAAAAGGTGACAGGTAAGATTTGAATTATCTACTCATGTCCTTCACCCAGTTTTTTGCTGAAGATTCTGCTTCTTAGATTCATTATGCTAATCCTCAGTATTCTTTGTCAATAGAATTTTTCGGCTTGGAGTGGTCCTCGAGTTGCTGCTTTAAAGAGTGCAAATATAAGTTCGTAAAATTTGGGATTTTAGGTTTGAAGAAATTTGAAATTTGGACATGTTTATGGACAAAAAAGTGGTCAATTCATTCTTCGAATCTATTCTCTTGCACATCTTTATTTGATACAACCATTGATAATTTTGTTTTGTCAACCTCATAAGATTATTTGGTATGTAGTTGTTGACTATTCAACATATATTGGTTTATTTCCTTTACTAGTGTATAATGGCTGCCATGTTATCATCTTTCCTTATTATTGTCTTTCTATGTTGGGAGGAGCCTAAGGGTGTTTCTTGTAATTGTACTCATGAGATTAATATATAAAGGGTTAGAGTCCTAATATCTAACCAAACTTCCACAAAATAATATTCAACATGGTATAAGAGCCTCCCTTAGTAGGGTTTGGCCAATTACTATAGCCGCTACCACCAATAACCATTGCAACACTAGCCACCACCCAAAAACTGACCACCAGCCCATCATGAACCCACTGGACACCTACTAGCCACATTGCAAACACCAACCTTATCACGAACCCACTGTCACCTGCTAGCCACCTTGCAACACCAGGGAGATCACCACAAGCCACCTTTGCTACTCGCAACCACCACTATTATCGCTGCTCTTTGCTCTCTGTTGAACTCTCTTGTATTCTCTTTTTTTGATGGGCTTCTAGATCAGCCAATGACCCTTCCGTAAATTCTCAGATACCGTATAGATTGTTTATGGCTTCTAGTGTCTCATCTCCTATTGTGTGATTGTTAGGAATACTTGTCTTCTCTTGCTACGGGGGAGGAGTAATCTACCGCAAGCTCCCAACCACTGGCAAAGAGGGGGAGTATTATCTCCAGCTCTAACTTCAACTTCAGAATCACTACCACTCTATTCAATGGTCAGTTTCTATCTCTCTTGGTCACGCTCGGCCATCTTGTCTCTGAAAAGTTGAGATAATCTAGGTTATGTAGATGGGACCACACCGCCACCACCTGTTAAGGATGCAGGGTATAAATAATGGGATATAGAAAATTCCGGAGTGATGAAAATCCTAGTACATTCTACGATTCATTTGATCGGCGAGGGATATCTGATTTTGGAAACGGCCAAGGAGATTTGGGATGCCATTGCGGATACATATGCTCGCAAAGGGAACATGGCTCAGATATGTGACTTGAAGCGTACCATCGAACGGCAGAAAGAGGATGAGATGATAGTTCTCCAGTACTTTACTACCCTTACCTGCTTATGACAGTCTTTTGATCACCAGGATTGTAACCCAATTTGCGCTGGAGATGCTGCGTGTTATAGGAAGTTGGTTGATAGAGATTGAATATTCAAGTTTCTTGTTAGTCTCAATCAGGAGTATAATCCTGTTAAAATTAATAATCCAGAATAAATTTCTATTCATCAAGCATACTATTTATACAAGTAAAACGAATCCTAATTTAACTAGATCTCTAACTAATTCTACTTCTATTTTACATAGGGAAACATATCCTAATTCTAATCTAATTAGAGTTTCTAATCACATAAGACTTCTAACACTCCCCCTCAAGTTGGTGTGAAAATATCAATCAAATCCAATTTGAACACAATGGGGTGGAAATGCTTGTTGTCCAGCCCTTTCGTGAAGATGTCAGCTAACTAATCTTTAGATTTCACAAAGGGCATACATATTGACCCATCATTGAGTTTTTCCTCAATAAAGTGCCTGTCTGGGAAGCATGGATACTCCAAAACTAGTCGCGTACGAGTATCGGATACTTATTGGATACCGATACGCGCTCTATACGCCCCGATACGTATTGGATACGGCTAAAAAGTATCGGGTATTAAAATTAAATCATTTTAATTTTGGATACGTTTCCGATACGCGAGGGATACGGCCCCGATACGTTTCCGATACGGCGGGGGTTAAAAATGAAATGTTTTTAAAAAATAGAATAAAGATGAAGGGGAATGTGTAATTTAGCTATAATGTGTAAATATAGTGCGCCAAAATTTAAAAACTAAAACCCTATCTGCCGACCTCCAAACCTCAGGCAGGCGCCGTCGACCTCCAGACCTCCAGCCGCTGTTCGACCAAGCGACATCAGGCCAGGTTCAATTCTCTCCTCTCTCTCTCTCTCTCTCTGTGTCGCTCTCGCTCCCTCTCTCGTTGGTGGGGGTAACACTAGCCTCTAAGCAGTATGCGGATGAGATAAACATTTTACAATAAATCTAAGAGATTAACAGATCTGAAGACCAATGTCAACAGGAAGTAAGTTCGTGTTGGACCTTTGAAATCTCTACAATGAGTAAAGAACTTGTGCACTTAAGTATTAATGTTCTTATTTGTCTTCTTCTGAGTACCTGAAAGATAGTCTTATGTTTCACATTACCCCCTTATGTCCTAATTTCCAATTAGCTAACCAAAAGCCTAACCCATAGTAAAAAATCTCTGTGTGGACAATAGCTGCTTGACTAATTCTGTGCATACCAGAAGCATCCACATTCAGCATCACTTCTTCCTCTTCAATCTTCATTGACTTCAGTTATAAACGGCGAATTATTAATTATATACTTATATTGGGTTAGCCGGTCAGTGCTCTAGACTATCAGTGGTTTCTGTGGTTAATCTATATTTGTTTTTTTAGGATATTGAGAATGGTTGGAACTGAAAGTTCTACAAGCGTGAGTAGCATGCCTACGAATACAATTGAAGAAGATTATGCTCCACTTTGGGCATATGTTACTAAGTTAGAAAAAATGGGAGGTGCAGGTGGAAATACAAGATTCAAATGCAATTATTGTCAATGCGAATTTAAGGGGTCATATTATAGAGTGAAGGCACATCTCTTGAAAATTTTTGGTAATGGAATCAAAGTGTGCCCCAAAGTGACTCCTCAACACCTTGCAGAAATGAAAAAGAAAATTGAAGAAGCTGAGAACAGACTAAAGGTTAACGTGCCTAAAAAAGTTCCTTTGCCGCCTTCCTCTTGTCAATCTAATACTATGGGTGGAATGAATTTTGAAAGTGGAAACTTTAGGTTGGAAGGGTATGAAACAAGAAAAATAAAGACAAGTGGAACTACTGCTATTGAGAAGGCATTCAATCCCGGTGCCTGAGAACAATTGCATGCTGAGATTGCTCGCATGTTCTATTCCGATGGGTTGCCATTCCATCTTTCTAGGAATCCTTATTATGTAAGTGCTTTTCAATTTGCTGCCAACAACTCTATTAGTGGTACCCCCGAGTTACAACTTATTGAGAACAACCCTACTACAAAAGAAAAGGGCAAATGTGAAAAGATTGTTGGAGCCTATTAGAAGGTCATGGAATGAAAAGGGGTTGAGTATTGTTACTGATGGATGGGCTGACTCTCAAAGAAGGCCATTTATTAACTTGATGGCAGCATTGGAAGCTGAAGCAATGTTTTTGAAAGCTGCGAATTGTGAGGGAGAGCACAAAGATAAGTTTTTTATTTCTGAGTTGATGACTAGAGCCATTGAAGATGTTGGGCCTTCAAACGTGGTTCAAGTGATTATCGATAATGCTCCTGCTTGTTCTGCAGCTGGGGCACTCATTGAAGGCAAGTATCCCAAAAATATTTGGACTCCTTGTGTGGTTCACACATTGAACCTTGCTGTTAAAAATATTTGTGCACCAAAGCAAACCGGGGGTATTGCTTTTGCTTACGATGAGTGCAAATGGATTACACGTATTGTTGAAGATGTGGGGGATATTAAGAACTTTATAATGAATCATTCAATGAGATTGGCAATGTTTCATGAATTTGTGCCCTTGAAGTTACTTGCTGTAGCAGATATGCGTTTTGTCTCAGCAATTGTGATGCTAAAAAGATTTAAACTTATAAAGCGGGGCCTCCAATCGATGGTGATAAGTGAAAAGTGGGTGGCTTACAAAGAGGATAATGTCGAGAAAGCTGAAGTGGTAAGAGACTTATTGTTGAAAGAGAGTTGGTAGGGTAATATTGATCATATACTTTCTTTCACCTTGCCAATGTATGAGATGATCAGAGTTTGTGACACCGACAAACTATGTCTTCACTTGGTTTATGAGATGTGGGATACAATGATTGAAAAGGTGAAGGCGGCCATCTACAAGCATGAAAATAGACCCTAAACGGATGAGGTAGTCTTTTATTCGGTGGTGCATAATATACTAGTTGATAGGTGGGCCAAAAGTAACACACCGCTTCATTGTCTAGCACATTCGTTGAATCCGAGGTAATAACTCAATGACTCATTCCTAAATTTGTATTAAATAGATATTGTTTTTTAATGCAATATGATGGATCATGGATGTCACTGGCATACTTTGATTTGATTTACTTTGTCACTTGATTATCTAGGTACTATAGTTTGGTGTGGTTGGATGAAAATCTCGAGCGGATTCCTCCTCATAGAGATCAAGAAATCTCAAGCATGAAAAACAAGTGTTTTCAAAGATATTTTCCAAACCCAGATGAGAGAAGGGTTGTCAATGTGGAGTATGCAAAGTTTTCGGATTGCTTGGAAAATTTTAGAGATTTTGACTCAAGAAGTGACAGAGGGGAACTAGACCCACTTATTTGGTGGTTTGCACATGGATCTCCCACACCTACGCTCCAATCTTTAGCATTGAAGTTGCTTAGCCAACCATGTTCCTCATCATGTTGTGAAAGAAATTGGAGTACCTATTCTTTCATTCTTTCCGTGAAAAGAAATAAAATGACACCACAATGAGCAGAAGATTTGGTGTACGTGCATAACAATCTTTGTCTTCTATCAAGGAAAACTCGAGTATACACGGAAGGAGATACCAAATTATGGGATGTTGGTGGAGATGAATTTGATTCACTTGAAGGGGCCGGTATACTTGAAATTGCAAGTCTTTCCCTTGATGAGCCAGATATGCAAGCTGTGATATTCACCGATGAAGATGAAGGGGATATAATTGAAGATGAGTGATGATTGAATGTAGAACTTGATATGATTGGGAATTGAACTTGGTTTAGACATTTGGCATATATGATATATTGATGCTTTGTAGTACTTTTGGTCATTTTCTTTCTACTATGAATGATTTTTGAGTTTTGAGTTTTGATAAAGCATAATTGACTTGTGCTTGATGCTTGGTATAATGGTATTAGTAATTCAACTACATTTTTATTTCTTTTGACTCATTTTTTATGTGTAGTACATGATTAATAATTATAAAAAAAATTAATTTTTACAACCGTATCCCCGACGTATCCGTATCCTACTTTTTTAGTTTTCGCCGTATCGCCGTATCCGTATCGTATCGTATCCGTGCTTCATAGGTGCTTGTCAATCTCAATATGTTTCGTTCTGTCATGTTGAATAGGATTATAAGCAATGTTGATGGCAGCTTTGTTGTCACAGTAGAGTTTCATCGGACCATTATCAAATATTCCCAAATCACGTAACAAAGTTTAGAGCCACAGAAGCTCACAAACTCCATGAGCCATAGCTCTATACCTGGCGACCACTGATTGCTTCTTACTCCGCCAAGTAACCAAATTTCTCCCAAGGAGAGTATAGTAGCTAGAAGTAGAACGTCTATCATCCACAGAACTAGCCTAGTTGGCATCAGTGAATGCCTCCAACCGTAAGTGACCGTGATTAGAAAACAAGATCCCTTTTCCTAAAGCTGATTTGAGATACCTCAAAATATGATAGACTACATCCAAGTGTGAAGCACAAGGATCATGCATGTATTGACTAACAATGTCCACTGCATAAGAAACATCAGGTCGAGTGTGGGTTAAGTATATTAGTCGTCCCACTAGTCGCTGATATCTCTCTTTATCAGTGTGTTCCCCCGAGTCTCCATTGAGTTGATGATTTGCCTCAATACGGAAAGTTGCAGGTCTACAACCCAACATACATGTTTCTTTCAATAGATCAAGGATGTACTTCCGTTGGGAGATAAAAATACTTCGATTAGATCTTGCCACTTTAATTCCCAGAAAGTACCGCAGTGATCCCAAATCCTTAATCTCGAATTCTTGAGCCAGACTAGATTTGAGATCATTGCCTGTCATTATTATATCATCAACATAAATAGTAAGGACAATGATTTTACCATGACTTTGTGTGTATCCAAATTGCAACATAGTCTTTGAAAATCTACCAAACAATGCTCTTGGTGACTGTTTCAACCCATAAATGGCCTTCTTCAACTTGCACACTTTTCCTTCTGTCTCATAGGAAGAAAAACCTAGTGGTATATCCATATATACCTCTTCTTCTAACTCACCATGAAGAAATGCATTTTTCACATCAAACTGATGAAGAGGCCAATTCAAATTTGCCGCACAAGAGAGCAACGCTCGCACAGAGTTCATCTTTGCTACTGGAGCAAACGTCTCCTCGTAATCAATACCATAGGTTTGAGTAAAACCTTTGGCAACAAGTCGCGCTTTGTATCTATCAACTGTACCGTCAGCATTCTGCTTAACAGTAAAAATCCACTTGCATCCTACTGCTTTCTTTCTCCCTGGAAGTGATATTAGCTCCCAAGTGCCATTCTTTTTCAAAACTGTCATCTCCTCCACCATAGCTCCTTTTCACTAAGGTATCATTACGGTATCCTGCCATTTCTGTGGAATAGATATAGAAAATAAAGACGAAACAAAAGCATAATACGAAGGAGATAAATGATCATAAGAAACAAATTGGGAAATGGGATGTTGAGTACATGACCTAACACCTATTCGAAGAGCAATAGGAAGATTATCAGTATCACTCTTAAAATTAATAGAGGGAGTTTCAATGAGAGAAGAGTCATTACCAGATAGGTCTGTCGAGGAATCTGGAACTGAAATAGTTGATTGTGATGGACAAAGTGGTATCACACGAGGACTTTCTGTTCTTCCGGCTAGTGTATGTTTTTAAGTTCGCCGTTTGGAGTCGGTGTATCTGTTCCCCCATATCACCATCAATATCATGTGTTTCTGCTCCTTCAGCAGATATAGGCTCCCCCTCATTATGGTCACTATGGTTATAGAACAGTGGCTTCCCCTCAATGGAATTGTACCAGGTAGACATCTCTTTTTGCCTAGACTACTCCTGAAAAGATGGAAGGAAGGGGGAGTAAAAAGACTCGGACTATCAAAAAGTGACATCCATAGAGACATAAAATTTTTTAGAGGAAGACTCATAGCATTTGTAGCCCTTATGGGCAGGAGATTACCCAATGAAAATGTATTTTTGGGTTTTAGGACCTAACTTGCCACCTGAGGGATGATGGGCATGAACAAAGCACACAACCAAAAATCCGTAGAGGAAATGTTATGATACGGAAGCTGCTAGGGACACTCTAAAGGAGTTTTGAAGAGGAGAACACTAGATAATAAGCGGTTTATAAGGTAGGTGGCAGTTAAAATGGTTTCGCCACATAAAAATTTAGGAGCATTCATAGTAAATAAAAGAGAGCGAGCGACCTCATCAAGATGACAATTTTTGCGTTCGACAACTTCATTTTGTTGTGGAGTATCAACATAAGTTGTCTGAAAAAGAATACCATTCTCATCTAGGAATGCCCGAAAACTCCTATCTACGTACTCAGTGTCGTTGTCACTACGGAGAATTTTAATCGGCTTATCAAACTGAGTGCGTACCATAGCATGAAAAGATTTAAAACAAGAAAAGACTTCTCCTTTGGACTTAAGTAAATAAACCCAAGTGACACGAGAATAACAGTCAATAAAGGTGACAAACCACCGATAACCTTTGAGAGATGGAATAGGGGAAGGACCTTAAACATCAGAATGGATAACCTCAAATGGACAATCACTCCTTTTATTAATAGGTAGATAAAAAGAACATTTATGTTTCCCAAACTCACAAGCTTCACAAAAAGATTGACTCCGAGAACAATTTGTAACTAAACTAGGAAACAGTTTCTCTAAAATTCCAAATAGGGATGACTCAATCTACGGTGCTACTGATGTAACATAGAATGAGCTGAACTCACATTTGCTTGCAGAGCTAGGTTACATGACATGGGTGAATGAGATGGACGAGGGGGCAGAGTCCAAGAAATAGAGGCCACCATGTGCTTTACCACTACCAATCACCTTCCCCGTATCCCGTTCCTGAAAAACACAATGAGTAGGGAAAAAATTATGGAACAATTTGCAGAACGAGTAAAACTACTAACAGACAAGAGATTAGTAGAAAAATTTAGAATATGTAAAACTGAAGAGAGAAACAGAGAGGAAGAATAGTAAACGGAACCTTTTCTTGCAATAGTAGAGAACG
>JABCMJ010014884.1:0-15479 GCA_014822125.1 Arbutus unedo | reverse complement strand
GGATTCCATTAATAATTAATAATTGTCATACACTTAATATTGTGACCCAACTCATTGGGACTATTGGCCCACAAGGCCTCACTTTATAATGAATCAATGTCTACAACATTAAATGTACACATCGATTAATTATCTTTGGATTAAAAGTACAAGCACACATAATAACCATGAGGTGTAAATTCTATTATATTGTTAGTATAAATACAATTACCGCAAAGTGGTCTTATTCAATACACACATAGTGTACTAACACAATGAGTTGAAACTATACCATTTTTCATAGTCATGACAGACCTATTGAAACACTGTGTTACAGTCTTACTGGTGGTGTGTCCAATTTCACCTAAGAGTATGAACTAAAGGCTCATAGTCTATAAGAACCGATAATTTGATCATTTGTGTGTAAACCAAACTTTATACACCAGATTATCTACAATATACAATAAGAGACACCGTGCATAATATGATATGATAGAATGCAAACATTGCCCATAAAAATTCTCATCAAGAAAGTGAATAATTAAAACAAATATTAATCCATTGCATAAAGTCATGGGTGTATAAAAGCCTAATAAGGGGAAGCATAGTCCACACTGAAAATTACTCTCATTCAAGCAAAGCCCACTTGCAGACTAAGTGCAGGCCCTCTCGTCCGCACTGGGCAGCCTGATATGGACTGAGTTAGGGATCCAATATGTAACTTTGGTCCTATCGAGGTCTTGAATTGTAAGAATGGAGGCGATGCACTCAACGGCAAAATGTTGATTTTTCGGTGAGTCAGTAGAAGTCGCCATCGCGAGAGGAGTTATACTAAGAACCCTTCCTCTCCAAAGCTTTGAAGAAGATGAAGAAGAGTCAGTGTCGGAATCTAGGTCTACTTGTTGCAAGCGAGTCCTTTCTAGATCCTTGTCTTGCATGAACAAGGCAAAAGCAAAGATGGATTAATAGGCTTTGACAAACTATCGACTCCTAGTCCAACAGTTGATGGGAGGCAAATCTGGAGACTTTCTAAAGAACATTGGAATAATGCATATAAATGGGAGGCAAAGTTGGGTTTGGGAAAAAACCCTGTTGAAGATTGACTGTGTGGAAGGATCTAGGATGCAAAGAGGGCACAAAAATTGAGAAAGGAAATAAGGGACTAAGAGAGCACGAAAGGATTGGAGAGAAGAGAAGGTTGAAAGACTTTAGAAAAGGCCTCTTTTAAAAGGGGTAAAACATTCGCATGAAATGGAAAATGGTCGAATAATCCTGGCCATTGAAAATATCTATATGGAGCGATGAAGTGCAAAGACCCGACATTTTTTTTTGTTTTTATTTTAATGTTTGGAATGTCGAAAGAGATTTAGTATTGTTGGAAAGGAGTTTTGATGGTGAGAAGGTTAAAATTTTAAAGTTTTAAGATTTTTGGATGTCAGGTGGCTGTTATCGGTTAGGGTTTGGACCAACCAGTCACGGATCCAATCACACCTTTAAAAAAAATTGTACTTTGTATTTTTGGGACAATAGCTAGCCGTGACCAGTCACGCAACTAGTTAGGTTTTGATTTTTTGGGCACTTTTTGAGGCAATGTTCAGCCATGACCAATCAAGCCTATCCCGTGACTGCTCAGTCTCCTTTTTACACGATTTTAAAGAGCCCAGATCAGATTTTTTTAAGAGATCTAAATTTTTTCCAAAAGGGTTTTCTTCTATTTCTCTCTCTAAAATTTCATCTTCTCCACCCACTCTCCACTTCAACCCTCCATCTAAGCTTAAGATCTTTCAAATTTCTTCAAGAACCACCACTTATATCTCTAGAGTGGGTGATACCTCAAGTTTAGAGACACAATTTCACTTGGAGGAGCTTCATTGGAGCCTTCTCACCACAATTGGAGCTCAAGACTTGGAGCCATGTCTTGAGGTAGAGATGTTTCTCACTTCTGGTTATGGTGTACACTTCATTTTGACCCATATTACATGAGTTTGGGTGTTATTTGGATATTTGGTTCTTATAGTTCATATTATGGGATTTCTTTTGGATAGTTAGTTGAACCCCTAATTTCGTGAGTTGTTTATTTTGTTGTTTGATTCTAGCATTGAATCTATAGTGTATTTTTTTTGTACAAGCTATTTTCCTTTGTTCAAAGGATTTGGTTTACGCCAATGTACAATTTGACCTTATTTTCGACATTGATGTGGTGCATATGATTGTGTCATGTGCTGTAACGTGAAAAGTTATGTATTGTCGTTCTCATTAAATATGGGTTATGTGAAAGCGTTAAAAGGAAGGTCAGGATGTGTTATGAATGAAAGGAAGTGGATGTAAACTTGCAATAAGCCTTAGAATTAAAATGATGCGGTTATGAGCTAACCTCCATTGGGAGAAGTGCTAGGTATGACATTTGAGCTAGCCTCCGTTGGAGAAGTGCTAAGTATGATGTTTGAGCTAGCCACCATTGGGAGAAGCGCTAGGTATGAGAATTGTTCTAGCTTCCTTTGAGAATTGTGTTAGTGGATGATATGGCTTGTCTAGCCACCATTGGGTGAGGGCTAGGAGTGATGACAGACATGAGACGTGATATGTGAACCTAGAATAAGTTACTGGAACTGTTGAATTATGAAGTAATGTTTCCACATGATGATTAGCATTAACAAAAAAAGTTATATATGGTATTATTATGAATGGAAATAGTCGTGAGATACATTGGGATGCATTGACATTGAAATGACATGGAGTGATTGGTAAGTGACATGTTGGCAAAGGGTTATTCACACACCTTCAATGCTTATTTCTCGTACACACTATAGGGATTGTCACTTTTGTGACTTAATTGTTAACATTCAAGTTATTGTTGGGATTTTGTAGAACTCTATGACAAGTTATGAATGAAGATTGAAGATGGTATGACACGTCATGACAGAACATAGATTATCTTTTTCATACATTGCTAAATGAGGAACGTAAATTATGAGAGTTATGTAAATTAAAGATTACGCATAAGGAGAGTTATGGAACATATGGTCTCTATTGTTTAAATGAAATTACGTAATAGTTATGTGACACATGACATGTGTGGACAACAATGCAATAAGTGATGATCTTCATGAGACACGTGACATATGTGGATATTAAACTAGACTCCTTCGTGAATTCTAGGAATGTGACGTGAAAAGGTATTGGGTACCTCTAGGTACCAAGAGTGTACTAGACCCTGTTTTTAGGAGTGTTAGAGTGATATAGACTGGTCCCATTCGGGAGAATGCCAAGTATGACGATTCGGCACTTAATGAGAATATGTTAATGATGCATGTGGGTCATGGCTTGCATTAAAAGAATTGAGAGATTATGAATTACCATTGTGAAGTTATGTAATGTTCGTCATTGGTTTATCATTGTTTTCCTCTTGTGATCTCACTGGTGCACTATATTGGTGGTTAATGTGAGATGTGAACATACGAATATAAATTTATATAATATAAGGATGACTTACGCATCTTTTTTGGGAGTGCGCTAAGGGAAGAGATGATGTACTAGCCTATGTTGGGAGAGTGTTAAGAACGATGAGAACTAGTGTACTGGTCTCCTCTGGGAGGGCATGAGGAACAATAATGAAATGATTAGCCACCTTCGAGTGATGTAATAGGGATGATAAAGAATTATATGATGATAAGGATATGAAGATATGTGTGAGTTGCGTATCGGTTGTATGGTCCGTTTGATGATCAGTCAGTGTCATAGAAACGTTAGTATGGGTTTTTGAGCTATTTGGGTGATCTTGTTAGATTGAGATATGATAATTTAAGGTGAGAAGAAATACATTGACTATACATGTGAGAAGTGAAATGTGAGAAATGACTTGGTGAGTGAATATATAGATGGATGTGTTGACTTGACAGTAGATAGTGACATACGTGTAAGAAAATTGGAGAAATGGTTATCAGGTAATGACCCGGCATTGTGAAATGGTTGATGGGATAAATGAGTTGGTATTGAGGAATGGTTGAATGGGTATCAAACGAAGTTGTTAAATGGTTAAGCGTGTGTCGTTCATGCTTATCTAGTGTCTCATATATGGTCATCATGTGTTATCTCTTAATGATCATATCTTATGCTGGATTATTTCAATCACATATGGGTGTAGATATTCCTACTGGACTATGTAGCTTAGCCCTTCATTCTTTTTAGGTACAACATTGGAGTAGTGACGTGGAGTGCATGTGGACGACATATATATATATATTTTTTTTTTAAAATTGCATGGGAGAGTTATTTACAATTTTGTAGTCTTTATTTTGAAAAAGATATGTAATAACTAACACTTGATATTTTGACTGAAATGATGTAACTTTCCTTAAAACCTTATGTTTTGGTGTTAATGATTTGGGTATATTGCTGAGCTTGTGAGGATTTTATTAATATGAATATAACATTTATTATGTTGAAAATTGAGGACGTGACATAAAGATTGACACTCATCACCAAAATAGTCGTGCACGTATGGGTAACTACCAGGTACATATGCACTTTAGGGTCCTGAGGTCCCTACCCGTGTATGGATCAATCGCCACACCAGGGAAGTGAAGAGACGTGCATTAAATATCAATAGTAACCGCCATTCCTTGGGCTCAAAAATGATTCCCTATGTCTCAACTCACGCTTTGTCTAGGGAATGAGGGGCAATTGATGAGCTCGGCTTGGACTCTTGCAAACTGATTAGAATATCTCACACCTAGGCATGGCCAACCGACCTACTAGGCGTATTCCCCGTTGGTCAGTTTCTCTCTAAACATGTTCCGAACAGGGCATCATATACAGGGCAAGGAAGGCATATCATGCCCGCCTCCTTTATTGCTCAGAAAATCCAAAGGATGGTGCCCTTGATTCCTCATCATCCTAGAGATTGCGCACAGGATCAAGGGGTGATTCTCCCAGTAGGGGATGTGGGTGCTAATGACGGCAGCTACACTGCCTCAACTCGCTCCTTTCCCCAAAGCACTAAGATTTTCCGGCCATGATGCAAGGTAGGCAACATTTTTCCATTCTTAGTCTAAATTCAGTTATCTGCTCCTATACTGTTCTTGTAAGGACCCGTCTTACTTTAGTATTTAGAATGTCTTACGGTGATTGAAATGGATATCGATATAGGTTGGATGAGATGAATGATGATTTGGATGAGTTTTGATGAAGAAGGGAAGAGTAAATAAAGAGTTATGGGTGACTGCTAAGGGCTGGCTTCCCTGTGCTTTTCCCATGACCGGTTAGGTGGGTGGACGTGCGGATTTGAAGAGGTCGAACCAGATTTTTTTAGACATAACATCTACACCCAAAATCAGATTTTCTCTTCTTCTCTCTCTAAGAAACCCACATTTCTCATGTCTCCACCCTTAAACCCTTGACCAAACTTCAATATCGCTCAAATTTCTCCAAGGATCCTTCAATATCCTTTGAGATCTAGCACTTGGAAGTGGGCATTTGCTTGGAGAGGACTTGGTTGGGCTTCCTTCCACCATTAAAGCTAGGGCTTCATCATTTGAGCTCAAACATTGGATTTTCTTTTTGAAGTAGGGATTTTCTTGCATTTCTTACTAGATTATGACTTGTTATTGTTATATTGTGTATTTACCATTTGTGTTAAGAATTTGAGTATGTTTGATTATATGTTGGGTGTTCTTAGCTTGAATGATTGTCTTATTGGGTGTTAGATCCCATGTTTATCACTTGGAAGAGTCGCAGTATGACTTGATTTAGTAGAAATGATGCATCTTATCCATTTGATTCTAAGTCTCAATTGGTACATTGAGGGAGTAGAAGTACTCCATGGTTTTTGGTGTGCTTGAAAATGTTGGATGACACGATATGTAGACTAGACTCTCTAATGGGTATGCTAGGATGTGTGGACTAGGATCTTATGGGGATACTAGGAATGTTTCGAACAAGATTTCCTGAGGGAATTGCTAGGGGATAAGACTAGGATCCTACAGGGATGCTAGGAAAGCATTGAGCTAGATTCTTCGAGGGGAATTGCTCGGGAACGAGACTAGGATCCTACGGGAATACTAGGCATGAGATATTGTTAATGCAAATTTGAAAGCGTTACCTGATGATGATGGGAAAATTTATGAAGAAAGAGCCTAAGAAGAGTTGGTTCCAATTTGAGAATGATTTGGTGAAAATTCATACGAGTTAACGTATCTTGTAATATTTTCATTGTAGTTGTGTATTGTTGTTTACCTTCAATGCCATGACATTCCATATTCACGTAAGACTTACATAGAATTTTTGTATTGGGCTCGTTAGTTCAACCCTTATTTGTTTTTTAGATATAGTCCTTAACATTTAGCTCAGATTTGGCATGGAGTGCTTGAATTTTTGCGTGACATTTTATGAGCTACATCTATGGAGTTATTTGAGATCTCTTATCTATTTTTGAAAAAGATATATCATAACTTTAGTTAACTTGAATGTCCTAACTTCAATGTAATATTTTGAAACTGACCTTCGTGAACTGCTAGAACTTGGATTATCTTGGCTTACAATTAATGGGCATTTTGAGTATTTGGAGAGACTTATGAGGACTTGTACTATAATTAAATATATTGTAATTATGTTAAATTGAAGGCATGACAACTTGGTATCAAAGCATAGGTTAGTAAACCTTGAGACCAGTGGAAGGCTTTTAGCCTTGTTGGGTCCAAAAACTCGTTGTGCTTATACATGAATTGTGTGTGCTTGTGTACTTGACATGCATTAGCATTGCATATCATATAAATAGACTTATATATGATTGTTGACCCTTGTTAGAAATTTCTGTTGGACAATTGGCATTGTGAGGGCAATTAGCACTCGAGACAACTGTTGGAATCATTAGGTTGAATTTAGCGAGTGTCGTCACAACTACCTTGTAAACACATCCGGATAAATCGGTAGTTTTACATTATATCCTATCCTCTCATCATTATCCTCACAAGGGACCTCTGCTCCTAGACTAACTATCTCGTCTAGATGCACCTCACAGTAAGACCTTGACCTTGAGGTCCACCCATCTTACTCCATGCCTCGAGGACATAACGCTATAATAATAAGAAAGATCTCTACATAATCAGATAACGATTTATAACCCAAAGCCAGAGTCCAATACAAATTCCTAACATGAGTCAATCACACTACACTACTCTGCCTCAAAGAGAAACACAATGTCAATGTATGCTATGCAAGCACACACATACAACTCATGCTACTATGCAACGTGTTTAACCCCATAAGATATAAATTCTTCTCACAGTCTCAAAGTATTCTAACTCATACTCTGATACCAAGTTGTCACGCCCTCTATTTTCAACATATTATTATAACAATTTATCATAAATAAAATCTGAAAATGCTCAATGATCCACCCAATATCCCAAATCGTTTCATTATACATGATACCATCAAAAGTCACATGTAAGTATGTCATATCAAAGTGGACAAATTCCCGATCGTTACATATATCAAAATAAATTTTCAAAATTAAACATTTATATTTCCTTTCGAACACAAGAAATAACTCGAAAATAAGTTAGTTTCTTTCAAAAGTCACTTTCAAGATGTAGAATATCTCCTATCAAATCTTCCGAACATGCATCTTACCATGCATCACTCGTGTTTCATGCAAAGTGTCTAGAACAACACCTGTAAATAATAGGGTGAGGTACATAGCCCAGTAGGAATGTTGAAACCTATGCCATGTGACTATGATTCGAAATGGCATATAATATGATCAATGAACAATAAACAAGTATTAGCTTATAGGAATCACAAGATAAGCATAAACGACATATTCAACCACCTTACAACACTATTCTGTTAAGTCCATCAGCCATTTCTTAATATCAATGCTTCTCTATTAACCATTTCACGATACCGGGTCATTTCCTATTGACCGTTACATTGTACCAGTACATTAGTAATAACACAACTCACGAGTTCACAGCAGTGGGTCGCTATCTACTGTCAATCCAACCCTCATATCCTTATGTACACACATATAGTTATCCTTCATGTTCCACGTCTCATAAGTATACTCACGTCATTCATCATGTCACACCCTCATTTTCATAAACCAAAAATGAAAACATTTCTTGCAATTATGATGACAAAAGGTAGAAAATTCCTTCGATAAGCTTCAAAAGATTTCTATTTCAAAGAGAAATCCATACTTAGTCAATATATCAAGTTTTAGGCTTCCATGCCTCATAGGTAGAGTCAAAAGAGACATCACTTAAGTTATTACAAACCCAAAGTCAAAAAGGTAGAAAAGATTATGAGTTACAATTTCATCTCCCAAAAATATGTATAAGTAAAGATGAACAAGTATCTCTTCATGAATGCACTTCTTCTATGCCATGCGCATGAGAGGTTTTGGAATATCACAATTATAATGAACAAAGCATGGACTTAAAGGAGTAAACTAGTAGCAATGAATTTAGAAAGTTCCCATGTGTCCAAATAACTCAAACGTATCCAAAATCACCCCAAGTGTCCGTAGCTTTCATCCTAAATCAACCTAAGTCCTTTCGCGTGCCCAAAATCGTGTCCACAAGTCGGGTTTCGACAAATGCTATAGTTGTCAAGATATCTTATATTCGTTCATCTCTTACATTTAATAGGGAAGGAATCCCTCTGCCGGATTTCGTGGGCTCCGTACACCCCTGCCGGATTTCATGGGCTCCGTACACCCCCGCCGGATTTCATGGGCTCCGTACACCCATGGCTAGAGACACACCAAATGGTGGCCCTAGAATTTATTTATTTATTTATTTATTTTTCAAAGTGATCACCATTGTTCCTTTCACAACCTGCGTTTTAATTTCAAAAAAAAGAAATCTCTAACCAAAATTTAAGGCACAAATCCTATATCGTTTCGAAGGTATGTGAGTCTAGTTTCCAAATCAAAAGGCGGTTCGTGAATCCTATACTTAGGCAAGGAGTTATACCCATTTTTCCAAACAGTGGCAGTGCTGTCAGCACAGACAGAAACCTGACAGCAGCCCGGTTAAACATTTTTCTTATTTTCTGTACTTCATAATAAATTCTGAAAATTTACCACCCCGTGGGAGATTCGTGCGGGCATATACAGTAAAATTTGCACAAATTTACAAGCTCTGAAAAAATATGAAAAAATTCGGCCAAAACAGTGGCAGATTCGGAAAAATGACAACAATGACAGATTTTCACCTCTAAGGTGTGGAATTTCAACCCAAGGGCAAATGTGAAGCTCAAACAAGTATCAATAGAGAAGTTAAACAACTAAATGTATGGATCAAGGAACAAACAAGAGGAAAACCCATATCCATACAGAATTAACAAGCTTTACTAGGAAGTAAAAATCATTACGAGACTTAAATGCCACAAATCAACAACATACAACTAGAGGGAGTAGAAATTTGTTCCCTACCTCAAATTTTCGAGCCCTAGAAGAAAAAGGAGAATTTCGAAGTCCCTCCAATGGTGAAATTGTTCGGCTAGACTCGAAGCTCTCACCGCAAGGATCGCTGGAGGGGAGTGAGGGTTGGAGAGGAGGAAGAAGAAGGCTGAAATCAACAGGAGAGAAAAGAAAAAGTTTCGGGTTCCCTAAGTCCCAAAAGTGTGCTTTTAAAGCGAAATTTACGCTACACCCATTTCATGTTTCAAACAACTTTTAAAAACACCCAAATGCTTTTCTCTTCTAACACTTTGACCCCTTTTTGATAAAATTGAATTCCCCACATTACCCCAATATTATTTCAGAATAATTATATAAAATTGTGGGTCGTTACACATCAAGCATCAAATCATCATGCCTAACAATGTCACCCAAACTAGCGAAACATTTGATCGATACCCACCTCACACAAGTCACTTCATTTTTCTCATCGTGGTTTATTCATAATCACTATCACCTCACCCGATGGTAGCTAACCATAACATCGTCATTCCTGTCACTCTCCTGGAGGAGACAGTACACCACCTCATTTCCTAACATGCTCCATAGGAGGTTTATCAATATCATTCATTTTCACACTCTATCCACCCATAAATGTATGTCCGCTTCAAACATAAGACTCCAAAATATCATACAGATTATGATCACAAGGGAAAAGCAAAGATCAACTAAGGACAACATTAAATAGCTTTACAATAATTATTTATAATCCCTTAATTCTTTTAATTCATACCATGACTCATGTGCGTCATCAACATATTCTCATTAGGGGTCAAGTTATTGTAACTGGCTTTCTCCCGAATGAGACCAATCTATGTCATTTCTAGTACTCACACGAAGGGATCTAGTACACTCCTAGTATACCCTGAGAAATCCAGTACATTTTCACGTTCCATTCTTAGCACTCTCGAGAGGGCATCTAGTTCACATCATTTCTAGCATACCCAAAGGAGTCTAGTTCAATATTCACATATATCACAAGCCTCATAAGAATCATCTTATATAGCATTGGTGTCCACACATATCATGTATCACATAACTATTTCTTAATTTTATTTAAACCACATGGACCATAGGTTCCATGACTCTCCTTATGCATAATCTATCATTCTCGTAACTCTCATAAATACATTCGTCATTTTCGCTCAACAACGTATCGAAAAGACAATCTATGTTCCATCATGACGCATCATACAATCTTCTTTCACAATATACCACAAATTTCTACAAAATCCCGACAGTTAATGGAAAGTTAACAATTAACTCACAAAGCAACTAACACTTTAGTGTGTACAGGAAACAAACAATGGAAGCGGGTGAATACCCTCGGTCAACATGTCATCTATCAATTACTACACATCCTCTCAATGCTAATGCATCTTAATGTATCTCGTGACCCTTACTGTTCATCATAATGTCATATCGAACTTGTATTAATCATAATCATCATGCGAAAAACATTACTTTATAATTTAACAGTTCTCATGATCAGTTCTTGGTCCAAATCTCACGTCTCTTGTCCGTCTTCACTCTTAACCTCACTCAATAGTGGCCAGATGAGCCATACATTTACTAGCACGATTCCCCAAGGAAACTAAAATAGTTCTCATATGCTCCATTCAATTTTAATAATCAACACCAGCACCACACCCGAAGGTGGCCAAACAAGATTTCTCATCTTACTAGCACGATTTTCTCGAGAAGTTAGCCAACTTTCATAGCTAGCGCCACTCCCTTAAGGATGCTAGCATTGGTTTATAAAAATAGTACCACTCCCTTAAGGAGGCTAGCATTGGTTCATATATCGATTTCTTCATTCTTTACTAACACATCTCCTCACGGAGGCTAGACCATTTTCATATCGATATCATTAGCACATTTCCACAAGGAGGCTAGACCACTATGCATTATGTCGAATGCGTAAGAAATTGTAATTTCACCATATGTATATTTCACAACTTACACCATCACAACTTTCCAACTAACACCCATCGTTTTCGAGGTCTATATGAAACGGATATAGTCCCACTCCTCACGTCACAAACCGTATTCACTCTCCGACTTTACATCAAGGTTACACTTTGATCGCATACATGAGTAAACCTAATCTTAAAAAATAGGGGAAATCCATACGAAGAAGGAAAAGCATGATAAATCAACACCCAATCAACTACTTGATCAACAACAAGGGAAATAACCCACAATATGTCCAAAGAGGTTCAAAACTCCAAATAATGACAAAATAAAAAAAATAGGTGAAAACAAGTCATATACCCAAGGATTGAAGAGTAAACATCCCTACCTCAAGTGATTTGCTCCATATCTTGAGCTCTAAGAGCTTGAGCCCCAATGGTGGTGAGAAACTCTTAAAAAACTCTTCCAAGTGAAATAAGTGTCTCCAAACATGAGATATCCATTAATCTTGAGATAATAGTGGAGGATCTTGAAGGAATTTGATAGATTTGATGTTGGATCAAAAGTTTGAAGTTAGATTTTGATGGGAAAGAAGACCCCTAGAGAGAGAGAGAGAGAGAAGCCCTTTTGGAAAAATTTAGATATCTTTTCAAAAAAAATCTATTTTGGCCCTTTAAACACGCATACAAAACCTGACTGGAAGACCTGATTGGATGGTCCAAAACCTGATTGGTCAGGTTTTCCCACTAACTTAAAATTTTCAAAATTTAAGGCTAAATTTGAAATCTGACCGGAATAGTTGAACGGAAAGTTCAAAACCTAACTGGCCAGATTTTGCTTCTGACCCAAAATTTTAAAATCTGACTGGATGGTTTCCAAACCTGACCCGATGGTTTTTTGAGCCTAATCTAATGGTTCTAAGGCCTGACCTGATGATTTTTCATCTCTCCTTCACTTCCCACTTCACCTCATTCATATTCAATCACTCAATTTACGTAATACTTTTTAATACAAAGTAATTAACAACATTCCGAATATTAATTAAAAATGAAAAAAATTTTGAGCCCTTACACAACCAACCAGAGGGAAATTTTCTTAGACTCGCCCACACCTAAATAATTTTCCCCTCACCCATCATCATCCCCACCCTTTACTGGGTTTTTCCTCCCCATGCCAAATTCAATTTTCATACTACGTCCCTCCCTCTACTTCTTCTTCCCTAATGGCTGAGGGTCATTTCCTACCACTCCACATCTTCCCATTGTAGCTCTTCCCCCTCCCAATGAAAACCTGTCATTTCCTCTTCCTTATTCCACCCTACTCTCTTACAGCCCCCTTTACTGCCCTCTATGTGCTGCAGCATGCAGACTAAACCTTTGACCACACTCATTCTCCCTTATATAGATCCTCATTTCGCTCCTCAAGAGTCCTACATTTTTAGAACATACTACAAAGAATAGAAAGAGTTGAATGTTGCATTAGGGAGTTATAAAAACTCAGTATACAGCAGAGAGAGGGGGGGGGGGGGAAGTGAAGGCCATTTGAAAACCCGAATTCCTTTGAATGAACTTCAATCTAAGCTTTCTATCTTCAATAGGAAGGTAAATAACCATACACTGAGCTTTAATTTATGTTTACGATCAAAACCTCGAGCTCCACAAAGCTCTAATTGTGGATAAACCTAGATTTATTTCGGAGAAGACAACCTATTGACCTGTTAAAGCCCATCCTTAACCGGTTCATTTCCTTATTGTAGTAATATTATGCCTTGAAAATCCTTTGGCCAACCAATTGAAATGTTCCCTTGACCAGTTCATTTTGCTTCTAGAATATAAATCTAAGACTTGCTACTGGTCAGACATGCACCTTGACTAGTCCACTTTGTCACTGCCTAAATTGCAAACTTCATAATCTGACTGGTCAAGCATACCCTTTAATCGATCCATTTGGCTTCTACCATAATATGGAAATTCATACCCCGACCAGCCGATACTTTACCCCAACCGGTCAAACCCTTATTGTCCGTCTTGTGATTTGTCACTCGTAATCAGTCGAACCCTCAACCCAACTGGTTGAAGACCATTCTGTCAAAAACCAAATTTTTTACTCCTAACCAGTCAAGACTACAACTCTATTGAAAGGTAACTTAGTTTTTGATGATAATTTTAATACTTCGAAAGTGTGCCTGTTGAAATGGGTATATGGCTCATAGGTAACAATGGCGCACAAATTGCCTTACTTTGTCTATTTGAAGTGTATGTGTAACCTTGGATATAACAGAGGAAGTCTGTATCATTTTTTTTGCAGATGATAACCATTCGGCTTGGAAGTCGACCGTCCATCCAAAAATCCAGACCCCTTTCCAGATCCTCTACCGGAATTAAATCCGGATGTTTTTTATCTCTATTTGCTTCGATGCTTAGTTGCTATAGTTTGTTTCCTTCTACAAATTATTGCAGGAATGTTAATATACATACTTATGTGTTGAATGTCCAATTTAATTAAATATTTTCCCATGTGCTAAAAAGAATTTCTGCGGATTGAGATTTGGTTGCCATGGTGAATAGGACCAAATATGGAAAGCGAATGATTCTAGATTGATGCTTAACACTCTAAGAAATTCGTTCCTTAATCCAGTACAATTTTATATATATTGGAGCAACGTTCCCTCTCTGGGCAGCGCTTTACACAATGAGAGTTTTACGCAGAGCTTGAAGCTGGCTGGTCTTCTGCATCAGACATATTTTCCTCGATTGGTGTTTCTCATTTAGTCTATCTTTAGGCCATCACGTGTAAATCTCTTGAGAGAATTTATCACACACCACCAACCCAACCCTGTGAGAGAGTGAACCTCTTTTCCACTGTGATTTCAATTAGGTTTCTCTTCTCTGCTCAATCTTTGGGATTGATTTCGTGTGAATGGGTTTGAACAAATTTGATTGCGGAAGCCAGTCTGCATGTACTAGGAGTGCAAGGAGAATAGTCAGTAGCCTAGACTGAGAGAACTAGGAGGATGGAAACTGCTTGGTTTGCCTGTATCAAGTAGGATATTACTGCTCTATGTGTAGTGGTAAGTTTTTATGTGTTAGAGGAGTTGGACCTTGTAAAACCAATCTTGTACTAGTTATTGGATCATGATGGAAATGGTAATTGTTTAAGGGAACAATCACTAAGAGTGGACTAAGCACATCGCCCAATCACTATAAAAATCTTTGTGTCTCATGCCTTCCATTAATATTTATTGTTGATTATCTTGTTGCAATTAATGCCACTCTAAGTTGATCAAGAAACAAAAAAAATAAATGTCACCATATTCACCCCCCTTTAGGTGACCTTGAAAGTCTACTGATCCATTGACTTATGTGTTTCATTTCTGTACACCACATGTGTAATGGTACGTTATTTAAACTTATTTTGAATCTTTTGTTATATAAAGTGAACATTTAAAAGAAATAGTATAATTTTTTTTCTTCTATTAATAAATTAAGTGAAGCAGAATTACATTTGAAATAACATAATACCCTTTCGGATTTACATAAAAGACAAAATTATGAAGTTCGGCGCTTCTAATAGTGTGACAACTCGATCCTGTTGAACTTTCTCCACCTTCATCATCCGACTCCTCCATCTACTCTTCTAAATCTAATATGAAATACGAGGGGCAGATAACTTACTCCAATGAGTATTGAAACTCAGTAGGAAAATATACCCGAAAAAATCGAACCCAAAGTTAATAACACATACAACAGTATATACAGAATAATTGAACAACATTATTAACAGATGCTGGAATATTACGCGCAATAAAGAACATGCAGATAAGTTATGAATTTATTTTCTCTTTTCAATGAGACGACGCCATGAGAATCAAACCCATAAGAATTCAACTCAACGGCTAGTGGAAATCCATCCCAACTCAGGAATCTAACCCGAAAACATAATCCTTGTATCGTTCAGTGCGTTAAGACCGTCCAGCACACTAAGTACAGTTCAACGCGTCAAGATCTTTCAGTACTCCGATCAGGTACAGTACAATGTGTCGCGCCCGGAAATTTCCTCGGCCCCCCTCGCGAATAATGAATTTTCGAACGGGGCTGAATTATTTCTTGACTTGATATGC
>JABCMJ010014877.1:0-32783 GCA_014822125.1 Arbutus unedo | reverse complement strand
CAGAGGAAGAACCAAGGAGCAGCACCGATGCAGATCAAGGAAGCATGATGCGGACGAGAGAACACACCAGATTTGGACAGATCAGTCCACTACTCTACAGAGACAGAGAAGTGCAGTAGCAAGGAAAGCAATAGCAGATCCGGGGAGGCGTGGCGGCGGCGGCGAGCGGCGGTCAGACAGCGAAGAGAGCAGCAGATCGGAGGCGGCGGTGATGGAGGAAGAAGGATGCAGGTCGGCGGCAGAGAGAGGAGGCGACGCCAGGAGGAAAGGACGGCGGCGGCGACGGCGAACGAGGCAGCGGAAGAGAGCAACAGATCTGAAGGGGGAGGGCCTAGGACGCCGATGATGACAGTGGAGGCGCGACGCCGCTGGAAAGATCAGTGCATAATCGGCGGCAGCGACTGAATTTAGGGTTTTATTATTTTTACTCTTTACCACGGCTCTGATACCATGTAAAAGGAAAAGCCACACCTTTTAGAAAGGGGTGTGACATTTATTTATAATAAAATAAACGAGGTTAGGGTTAACCTAATGGGCTCTAGTCACCGAGGCCCATTAGGGCTAACCTATACATGTAACCTAATTACGTAACAACTAACACGCTGCAAATTATTAACACCAAAATACAGCTCCTGAGTCTGACGCCATACAAGTTTGGCAGTAGGCAAGAAAATCAAGGTACCACTGACTCCATACTTTTCCACAACCTAACATGAATCTGAGCATCCTCAGCATGCCAATTAGCTTACTCTGAATCAATCTTTGTAGGAGGATCATCTGTCAGGAAATGATCCTCCTACAAGAAATGATCCTCAGCATGCCCATAAAGTACACCTCAACAGTTTTTGCCCACAGAGTATAATTTTTTACATTTACCCGCGTAAAAGTGATAGACACCAAATAAGAATTAAATAGACCAGCATTATCAGTAGAAATAGTAGATGAAGAAATAGAAGCCATGGTAGACAACCATCAATAGACAAAGCTTCAGAAGAAACAACGATCAACAACCAACGACCAACTAGTAAACTACTAACAAACAAAATCATCATACAAAACTTGCAGCAAATAACCTTACAAGCACCCATACAATTTTACAATAAAACCACGATTCAACACCATAGATGCAGACACAAAGAAAAATGAGAAAGCAAACCAGAAATCCAACACAATAGATTGATGAAACTTGTTGAACTCAAATTAGAAAATCAGGCAAAAATCACAATCTAGATCAGACAACAAGATCTAGATCTGATGAACATGGTTAGAATAGGTTGCGGTTTTCAGTTCTAGATCGAATTGAGTTTAGGGTTTTTGAATAGGTATAGGATTCGAAATCTGTGTTTTTTGGGGTTTTCGAACAGGGTATAGGGTTCGAAATATGGGTTCTGAGGTTTTGAGAACAGTGTTTTCGACTATGGCATAGGGTTCAAAATCTGGGTTCAAATTTTTGGGGTTCAAAATCAGAGGGTTCGAAATCAAGATTAGGGTTTAGGGTTCAAACCTAATCGTGTTCACATCGTTGATGATGATGATCGACAATGACGACGGCAATAATGACAGCGGCAGAAGGAGGCAACTACTAGTTAGGCTTGGAATTTGGTTCGATACCATGTTATTAGAGATTAATCAAGTGTTTAAGATTAGTTAATCACCTTACCCTAATACACATATATAGAGAGAATGTGAATAAGGTAAAAAGACATATATATGCTAATACTAAGAATACTAAACACACAAATATTATAGTAACTCCTAACGGAGATAAAAAAAAAAAGTTTGGTCCTTATCTTAGTGTTTGTATCTCTAAGATGATATTACTAATGTAATTGGTATTTCTGCAATAAGGTATCCAATTCATGTAATGATTACCCTAATGTTGGAACAGGCTCACCGTCAGCTTTGTGGGACAGTGGAGCAATTGCAGAAAACTGTTTTAGTGCAAGCTAAACTTAATGTTTATGGTCGGATCTGTGACTTACTACTGTCCATGGCATGTCTCAGGAGTTGATTGAAAAACTTGGCAAAGCTGAACTACCAAAGGATGAGTACCAATGTATGAATGAGCCGAGTCCAATGGCAAATGAGGGCAACAGGGGTACCCAGAGTGCATCAGCAAGGACCAGTCAGCCTTCTGCTCCTCCACATTCCATGAGATCAAGAAGGACTGCAACGTGGGCAAAGCCACGTCATTCTGATGATGGATATTCTAGGTGCTCCAACAGCTTCTTTTCTCATATACCATAAAATTGTTGCTTTCTGCATGACTTGAATTTGCCAATAGAATCTCTTAGAATCTACTGAGAACTTCAATTCAAGTTCTATTGGTCTAAGACCCATATTCCACTCAGTACTTGCAAAAAATTGTATGATGTGGTCCCTTAATCACACTGCTCGAAGCACCTTAGATATTCTCCTTATGTTTGTTTTCAAAGTTCAATAGAATAAAGATTTTAACCCCAAGTCGCCGGTCAGTTGTTGGGAAAGTAAAGTATGGGCACATCTAACTTTTCAGTATTTTTTTATTGTTTGGTTAGCAGGAAACTTGTGGCTCAGATTCTAAACTTCCCCTGAGGATTAGTTTTGCTTAGAAAATAGTCTTGCAAATAATTCAAGATTTGGAGGAATCTTATTTTTAAAACTAGTTCCCTACACAATCAAAACTACTATATCTTAAGTTTCTGGCAGAATTCTCTTATCAAACACATAAGAGGGAATGTCTCCTTTTCCTTTACTTGACCTTGCTAATCTATTCTCAGGAATGGTTTCCCTTCGCCAAATTGTTTAGAACTTAAGGGAGCCTAAGAATCCAGAAAGACTTGAGTTTCATGTCCTTACAAATATCTGCAATGTTTGTAGTGATTCGGTTCTGAAGAATGCATCTAATGATTTCAAGAAGATGGGGCAACGCATTTTTGTCTTCATTATCGGTGGGGCAACTCGATCTGAGGTAAAATTCTGTAGGTTTCCCATTTTAGTTCAGGTTTCATGGTCTGTTTTATTTCGGAACTTAGCAGAATATATTCTTCCTGTGCCCAGCTACGGGTTTGTCACAAACTTACAACAAAGTTGAGGAGGGAAGTTGTTCTAGGTTCATCTAGTATTGATGATCCACCTCAGTATATTACGGTACATTTCCCATTTCTTATCATTCTATTCTTTCTTGTTTCATTTTTGCGTCCAAGTATCTTATCACATTACCCATGGACAATTAGTGCAAAATAACGATGCAAGACATATTTCACTGACAAGCTTCTTCAGCTTTAACTATTTTTATAGTTGGAACAAATTCCTTGGGCTTATGCTGAAAGAAAGCTAAAGCAGGCTAATCCGCATGCCCACTTTTCTCTACCCATAATGATGATCAGAATGAATATGTCTTAGGTGGGGCAGTTCTTTCTTTTGTCTCTAATTTCTGGCAATAAGGAAAAGTTTTTGATCTAGACAAGTTTAATATGCTTTTAGCTGTTAGTCTGTTACAGTTTATAAGGTCTAACTCTAGCATTTGCAAGAAGTTATTACCTTCCTTGAACCGATTTTTGAACTTTGTAGGTCTTTCAAGTGAATTTGATCTATAGATGATGTCTAGGGGCGATATTCCCCTTCATGAATTTTGTTTTTATGGGTGGCAGCTCCTTGGCGCCGTTTTTTTTTTAAATTGTAACTTCTTTTTAATCAACAAAACAACCTTCTCTGTCAGACCCTGTTTTCTGAATTGTACTGATGCAAAAATCCAAAACTTAAAATTTCTTTTGCATTTTTTGCAGACTTCAACAAGTACTTCATTTTTTCATGATAAAACATTTTAAAGCCTATTTGGTGTTACATTTCAACTTGAAATAGGCAAACAAGCTTTCTCAGTATTGCACCCAAACACATGAAACTTATCGTTCTGTTTCAGGGAGATGTTAAGCTCAGTTGACCGGATTTTTTTCCCTACTAAGAGGCGCTGGACTTTCAGCATTTTTTTCTCTTCGGCCCTTGTTTATAACATGAAAAAGATATAGGAAAAGGATATGCACTGCCAGGGGCCATGCTTGACTTCTACAATGCACGATAACCACTATCACTAAAAAAGCAGCTAACTCCGTTCAGTCCATTATCAACTGTTTGAATCTCTCCTTTTTTTTCGTCTTTGAACTCTGCAGAAACTGAAGTTGCTAATAGAAAAAGAACTCTCCATCGATGATATCAGAATTTAGATGATGGTTATCGTGGATTTGTATATGATTTTTTTGCTGAACAGTGACAGGTTAGCCTTATTGTCTGTGATTACGTGTATGTAGCTCTGTCTCTCTCCACATATTGACATATGGATATGTCAGTTTATGTTATTTGGAATGTGTGGACATTATTTGATCACTTTTTTTCATCCTATGTATTCTGGGTCAAACTGCAGAAATACCCAAAAGTACATGATGGAGCTAAGTTTGGCGCTACAGGAAGCACATCAGGAGGCCAGTTATGCTCTGCCATGCCCGAACAGAAGAAACTTGACTTCTTGGTAGAGAAATCGATTATTCATAGGGTCCATACTGTTCTGTCAGACCTTAATTTTGCATAGGAAGGAAAATGGGAAACTAGCCACCAATGGGAAGTTCGTCTCATGTTCTTCCTGCATCTCTTCGGCTACTTCACATTTCTTGATTCTTGACACGAAAATGTGTGAAAAGTATTTTGTTCCTCAGAAATATCAAGGGAGATTATCATTCCCCCGCGGAGCTTGAATTTGCTTTTATCTTTTTTTATGCAGCAATTACAGGTGACCTTTTTTTGTAACACTCAAAATGTTGTGAGTTTAGCTTTTTAGCAAAACTCTTAGAAGATGAGCATGTTGAAAATTCTCTCTTAGTGTATGACCATTGTTCCTGGATGTTATGCGAATAATTATGTTGATTCGTGTACAAAAAGTATGGTAAAAAAACTCTGAACAGCTTCACGTGAATTTGTTGAGTGCAAATGCTTGATGTCGGTATTTAGGAGATGCTAAAATTTCATTTATCTAGCATCTCCTAAATACGTTCAATATGCAACTGCAAATGCTTGATGTTGGTGTTGTCAAGCTTGAATACGATCTCGAAATGATGAATCCACAACTTCAAGAATGCAACGATTCTTCCATTCCTGTTGCGAACACGCCAATACTTAGTTCAATCTACACTTGAATACCCAGTATGATGTTTCTCGTTGTGCCCTTTAAAATTCCAGATGAACTGTCCGCGTCCTCTCGATCAATTTCTCCCTTGAATAAGGTAGAGAGGCTCTATAGGATTTTCTCTCTTTCTCAAAATACTCAAAATAATGTTAGGCAACTCTAATAAATCTACAATGCTGAGATTTATAATAATTAAAAAGTAAAACACACTGCAACCTTTTATGATCTCACACATGCTCAAGTTAAGTTCTCAAATTTCCAAAATTATGAATTTACTCAATAATTAAACAAAATGCTCAACAAATCTTTAATTCGATTACATAATTGGGCATGATCCTTACAACGTATGTACGAACGACGAATACTTGATGATTCATTTATGGACTTAGAGATGATTTCCCAATATAGTATCTATTTCAATTTTCGTACTTATGTGTTAACATTTCTCTTTTAACTGTGCATATTCTATCATATCATGTATGATATATTTTGTCAAGTTATACATTGAGACATAATGATATATTAACTTATTGAACATCATAAAGTGAATATTTTCTTACACTTGGCGTTTCATGCTAGGCACAAAAAATAGCGATGAAGAATAAGAATAACACGACAACAACGATATAAATATGAAAAAGAGCATGTCCGACTATAGATTACTTAGAATAAATTTAGAACTCTGAACTCTCAATCTAAAGTCTTTTAATTCTGAAAAGTATTTTTTTGAAAATTTTTTGTTTTAGTATTTCTTATTTTTAAATTTCAGAATATATATTTTATTTTCCTATGAAATGGAGAATGTTTGTATTATTCTATTTTCTTTTTAAATTAACATGTTTAAAAATCGAAACGTTGTATCATGATTCGGGAGTAATTTTGTCAATTTTCTTGTAGGTCAAAATTAAACTACTAATTTAATACAGTTAACACTCATTATAAATAATTTAATTCAAATAAATTAAATTAAATTTTATTAAATATAATTTAATTTAATAATTCAATAACTTTGCGGCAAAGAGATCATGTCTAAAAATAGTCGCAGAAGCTGATCGATCATTTTCCTCATCGACTCCAACACTCACTGTAACTAAAAAGCTCGAAGGTCACTCTCTCTCTCTTCATCTGCATATATGTAAAAACATATACTTTTATATATATATATATCAGTCCCTAAATGGAAGCTTCTATTCCGATTGGTTTGCTTTCCGTCGTCGTCGGAGCTCTGATCGTCATCGCTTTTTTCGGTAACTACTTTCGCAAGAGGAAATCCGAAGTCCGATCCATCGCGCCGCCAGAAGCCCTTCAGAAGCCCGTTGCGAAGCCTCCGCAATCAACCTCGAAGAAATCTCATTTGAAGCCTCACTCTCATGCCGCCGATAAGGTACTCCCGTTGCATCTTAACTATATATCTGTACAGTTGTGAATATGTCGCTGGAGTGAAAATTGATTCAGCTGATACTCTCTCTAACGCGCGACTAGAGAAATCTGTTTATCGTTGAAAACGATTTTTTTTTTTTGGTGCTGGATTGGTTGATTCCCATATCCTCTACCGCTTCATTGGTTTCACATTGAAACATTCACGTCCCCCTTTTTCCAGTAATAATTGTATTAGATCGACTATGATTGTATCACGAGTAATACCCATACAAGTAGAAATAGCATAGAGAAATACTATCTATTCTACAGGGAGACACCAAGTGTCTCCTAAATGGTCATTTTGTCAGCTTTTTTATTCCTAAATTGCCCTCAAAATACGTTAGTAATTACTTTTGAATACGTTTGAACCACCCAATAGAGCAAAAACGAAACAATGTCTTTGATTATTTACTCTTAAGTAACTTCTCCCGCTGATAGATTGATCAACTCTTATTTGCACATGCATTGCATGTCCCCGGCTGTTAGTAGAGCATAATGTGTCTGGATTGTGGGCATATCTTCAAGTTCACGTTTAATTGCAAAACTGCTAATGGGAGAAAATGAATAAAATGTTTGGAAGGATGTAAACGTATTACCCTAGAACCTCTGCTTTGCTACTCTGGTAATTGTGAAGCGGTAATCGGAAGAATTTAATAGAATTATCCTACCTCTGTTATACTCATGTTATTGCATGTTTCATGTTACGGGTGTGAAATGTAGGAAGCAAACAAGAGACATCATCCATTGGACTTGAACACACTGAAAGGTCATGGTGATGCTGTTACGGGGCTATGTTTCACCTCTGATGGACGTAGTTTGGCAACAGGTAATGCAAAGGGATTACAGATTTTGCAGCACTCTACATTTAATTTCTGGTTTGAGTTTATGCATCTGCAGCTGTAGTTAAACGCATTAAGACATTTGGATACTTTTATGCGTTACTAGGAAGCACATGCCTTATGTAAAAGCAATCTATCCCTAACAAGTGGTACATTAAGCACTCATATATTGTGCATGATTTTGCTATCGATGTTGCCTTGTTTGTATGCTGATTCATGTTTTCTATTCATCTAAAAGTGATGTGCCAGACTGTTTATCAAAGCCTTGTTGTTGGAAAAGGTTGTCATGGATACTCTTTTTCATGTTAATTGATTAGCTAGCTTCTAGCATTGGCTTCAAAGTAATAGCATTGTTAAAAGGCATTGGAATAACATCTTTGTTGGGGGGTGGGGTGTTGTATGTGGGTTAAGTTTTATCAAACCCAAGGCCTATGAACCCACAACATACACAAGAAAAGGTCAGCTCGTATCTTTGTGGGTGGGTGTTTGGGGGGGGGGGGGGGGAGATTGTGTGGTTGTGTGCACAAGGAGGTTTGGGTTTTAATTCTAATTGGTTTCCCATCCCTACAACACCCAAGGCCCACGAACCCACGGCATACACGAGAAAAAGGTCAGCTCATATAGTGTGTTGTTTTGCAGCAAGTTAAAATTTAGAGTAAATACAAAGGAGTAGAATGCAAGTGGGAATCTCCCTTGAAGGTGATGTTCTGTTGTAGTGTTTCAATGAGTCATAAGGATTTGTTACCTCAAGTTGCTTCAATATCCATTGTTTGTTGGTAGTTATGGAAATTTGAAAATCATCAGTGTAATAGCTACATTCTCTGGAACTTAACACAAACTCAAAACAGGGATATGAGATTGGGATTAAGCATCAACTTCAAAATAAAAGTATTGGTACGGTCATACGGAGATATTTGAGCTTTCAGATTTTTGGTGCCTTTGCAGGGAGATAAACTAAATGTAACTTTGAAATTGAGGATTTTTTTTCCAAATTAAAAACAGATAGGAGATGTTTTTGAATCATTCATTTTTCTTAGCCAACATTTTAGGCCCTATATCTTGTTTTAGGCATTTTTTGATTCATTCGCTTGAGACTAGAAAAGTTTAGGCTTGGGTGTATTTGAGTTACATGTCATCGGGTATACTTTTATCTCTAATTTAGATTTGGTTAGGACTATTTTATATTTTATGCAGTCCTATTTGATTTTATGGTACGTTTGGTCGTATTAATAGATGTTTGGCGGGGAAAAAAAAAAGAGAGGGAGTGAAAGCTGGCTAGCACACTTTAAGATGAAAGAATTAAAAGAACTGTAGTCCAAGTGCTTAAAAGGGGAGACTTTTAAGCTTGAGAGATTGGGATCAAGACTTGGTAGGAGCATTGACTTGAGATTTTTGGAGAAGGGTACCAATCCCTTGCACGTGGTTGCAAAGCACTAGATAATTTCTTCTCAAATGCACATGGCCTAGAAGCACTAGATTATTTTCACTGGGCAACAAAAGAAGCATTGCTTGGTGCAAGTAACTCACAACAATTTGGGTTGGACTTGTATTCTTGGAAGTCGGGATTAGTCAAATGGTCCAATGATTTGGACATATTGTGAAAAAAAGGCTATAAAAGGAAGAAGAGTTTGAAGATGATGGGACAACATTAGGAGAGGAAAAAAGGAATGAGTATATGATGAAACTCGGGAGGTATATGATGAAACTCGGGAGGTTTTGGTTTTAAAAATTTGCATGGCCTTTTACGTACACAGTCAGTTGCCTCCTCAAAAACTTTTGTTGATTTCGCCATCCTGGATTGTATGTCTCTGAGAATGGGCAATTGAATTGCTTCTTAAATGACTGATAACATTATCTTGCTCTTAAAAGTAGTTGTGATAGTTAATTACGGAAGGACACGTCTGTCATGTGCATATGACTCACTCATAGAGAACATACACCATTTTACACTTGGTTGACGAAATTGCTTTTCAACTGCATAGTCACTTCCACTGTCTTTGAGAGACTATCAAATTGTCTCTTGCTTTCAAAATTTCCAGCATTAGACATTCTCTCCAAAAAAAAACAAAAGTAGAAGCAAAAGGTCAAGGGCCTTCAACGCCCATAAATCTAAACCTTCTCTTTAGTCTCTATTTGAAAAAGGGAGACGGGGCCAAACAAAGAAGTCCGAAAGAAGCAGATTGAGTAGCCGTGGATATCACTTTAAGACTTGGGAAAATTGGAGGTTATGAGTCACCTGGACTACGGATTTGTCCAATGGTTGATACTCGAAATCACCTCTTTTAGCGGAAAGAATGCCCTCGGGTCCTAACCCACAAATGAATATGAGTGAGGCAAGGGTCTTTTGTTAAGGGGGAAAAAAGAGGGGCATGGCGTTCTTTGTTTTGGGGAAAGAGGTGGCTTCCTCTGCTTTGTAAAGGAGAGATTCATAAAGTTGGCTGAGGTCAACAAGCAATATTGTCAACCAAGTGAAAATGCACGTTATTTGTGTTCTGTGCCAGGCACAAGGCACTGTTGTGCTTCCGTGACTGGTTATTCTAACTGCTTCTTTGAGCAAGCTAATGCTATGAATGATTATAAGAAGCATTTGACTGCCCTTCCTCATGGAAGCATAATTTAGGATGGAAAAAGGACTCATATTTTTCATGCGGGCAACCGACCATGAATGTAGGACCCTCTACAAAGTTTCAAAATCAGAACACACCAAGGTTTCGTCCTTCCACTCATTTTTTCCCTTTCTTGATGGTCACCCCTGTTTTTTAGAACTCTTGTCGCCTTTTTTACAAGATATGTCCAATTGATTGGACCAGTTGACTAATCCTTTGCTGTTGAGAAGAAATTATCTAGGGCTTCGCAGTCACGTGGAAGCAATTGGTGTCCTAAAAAATTTAAGCCAATGCTTGCACCAAGTCTTGATCCCAAGACTTCAAGCATGGAAGGCTCCTCTTGAACCACTTGGACTGCAGTTCTCTTCATTCTTTTGCCCTCCATCTTTATTAGTATTTTCCAGCTTATAATTTCTTTATCTTGTCATCTTTTTCTGCCAGACTTTTAACAAAACACGGACCTAATTCGTATAAGACTAAATGAAATATCAAATTGTTCTAACAAAATTCAAGTTAGCATAGAAATATTCACTATAACGTGTACATTAGTGGTGGCACTCATGTGATCTGCATTTCTTTTGCAATGAATATTGCCTTGGTAGTATGCTGATTCATGTTCTATATTCACCTAAAAGGGAAGTGCCAGATTGTGTTAATTAACGAGCTAGCTACTTATTATGGCACGGTAAATGCATCAGTATGTCATCTGGAGAGGGGGTAGGTAATTCTATTGGATTCAAATCCATCCCCCTGAACACACGCAATACATGAGAAAAGGCCAGTTTGTATTTTCTGCATTTTGGCAAAAGTTAACCAATAAAATAGATGCGAAGCAGGATGCCAATGAGAACCTTCCTTCTTCGTGATAATACATTGTAGTGCTTCAATGGATCAAAAGTCTTGGTTACCTGATGTAAATCGCTTTGGAATTTAATGTTTGTTGGAAACTTTGAAAATTGGAATTTAGAATTTATTTCTGCTTTCTCAGAAACTTAGCACAAACTCATAATTGGTTGGAGGGTGGGCGTGTTGGAAAAGGAGCATCAAGTCCAAGACAGGAGTCTTGCTAAGATTATAGGAGATATATTTGTTCTCAGATACTTTGAAGTGAAGAACTTCTTACTTCCAAGTTAACGAGAGATAGGAAATCTTCTTGAATCTTGTGCTTTTCTTGGCTGCTATCAGGCCCTATAGCAGGGTTTTCTTGTATTTCCTTAATTTGTTCACTTTTCTTGTGCCTGAGTGTTTCCATGTTTTTTTTTTCCCACTTCGCTAAAATACAATAAATAACCTCACATTACAGAATGTGCTATGCAAAAACCAGAAATTGTTGGTCTTCCACGGACAATAAAGTAAACAAAATAATCACACAACGGCGAGAACAAAAGATATGGGTGGGTTGGTGGCGTGCCTATGTCCACTAAGGAAAGAAAAATCCACAGTTGTGCAGTAAGGATTACAATGCACCACTCTTATCCTTTCTTCTTCTGTGTCCCTTTGCCTAAAGACCTTGAGCTCCCCACCTTCGAACAGGCCCTCTAAATTGACTTTGAGATTACCCGTAAATACAGGACACCTCACAAGAATGTCTTATATGGAGTATTGGTTAAAGGTAGGAGTTGCCTTTTACAATGGTCTTATTGGACTAATTTCTTAATCAGATTATGCATCATAATTCTTGATTATTTTCGGCAGCAACATTATCAATATTGGGTGACAAAACATGGCAAAAGTTGACATGGTACACGATTAATGGGAAGGAAAATTTATTGAACAGAGCAACTGTGTGACATCTTTGAACTCATGCATGCCATCCTTCAAAGGCAGAAAAAGACATTATACATGATGACTTGATTTGTAAACGGAAGTAAACAAATAAAATCATGTTGACTATTAGAGTGTATCTAAGGACAAGGATTTTGGCTTTAATGAATAATATACTTAGAAGCACATGTACAGGTACGAGTACGTATACTGGTAGCGCAGGTACATTTGTGTGGCAAAACCTAGAAAATGTTGGGTATGGGCACGGCTGTAACAAATGTATTTTCATACTTAATGTATTACACATAAGAATTGCACTTAAATAAAGTAAATAGCCAAACTTAAGGTACGAATTAGAGTTCAATGCCATGATACTGAAGAACCTATAGACCAAAGTCTTTATTCCACAATTATCCTTAGCATAGAAAAAGAAGTCTTGTCAACTTAGCTTGATCTCTGTGGTGCGTACTGCGTACGGCTTGATTTTATCTTGGGGTACTTTATGGGGTACAACAAAAGCTATAGAAAAAATATTGGTACGTGTTTCATGTACCCCCTACGTATTTGGAAGTACCATGCAAATCACCAGGACCTGGTACTTTATGGGTATGAGTAGGACAGGGTTTTAGCAGTAGCCATGCTTCATAGTACATAAACCATGGATAAACCTTGACTTTTTCTAAAGCTGCAATTCCGATAGATGATATCGAAGGGCAAAAGGCAACTAAAGCACTCTTTCTTGTTTTCAGAACAATTGAAATTTCAACCTTCAATGGCAAACCAATATGTTGAAACTTGCTGATAGTGGAGATATTAGGAATAAGTTAGATGACTCGTGGTCTTTCTGATTGAGGTATATTTATACATATATGTATCTATATGGTGAAGTAAATTAGGTTTAGGAAACTGTGTTGGATCAATATCCTACTTTTTTATATTATCACCTCTTATCAAGAATTTAGAGGCTTTTTTCTTGGTTCGGTCGTTCCACACTTTAATGTCTTGGTGAACCCGAGGTAGGTACATCTTTGGGAAAAATATGACTAATGCATTATATCCATTCGTCTCCCCTACCTATCTGAGGTCTTGATTAGCTGGAGCTTAACCTAGGAAGAATTATACTTTCTGTGGAAGATGTTTTCTCCAGTCTTCTATGCCCCATGTACAATATTCACTTGGCAGTGATGGCAGAGTTTTGTTTGATTTAATTGGTATCTTATTGCTTCAATATCTCGAGAACAATTGAGATGCTCTTTGTTCTTAACTATCATTCGTTGCATATGCATGCAGCCTGCGCTGATGGAGTGGTCAGGGTATTTAAGTTGGATGATGCTTCAAGTAAAAGCTTTAAGTATGAATCTTAACTCTCTCAAACATTGTACCATCTATCTCTCATTTTAAATGGTGCATGTTTCCTTGCTAATTCTTCTCAGTTGTAAAATTCTCTTCTCCTCTCCAGGTTTCTGAGAATTAACTTGCCTGCTGGATGTCATCCTATGGCAGTTATATTTTGTGGTGATGCATCTTCTTTGGTGGTGGCTTCCCAAGCTTTCTCAGGTTCTTCCATATACATGTATGGAGAAGGAAAGCCCCAAGCTACTGACGATATCAGGCAGCAAACCAAGCTTCCTCTTCCAGAAATTAAGTGGGAACAGCATAAAGTGCATGATAAAAGAGCTATCCTCACCCTTGTTGGTACTCTGGCAACGTATGGCAGTGCTGATGGGAGTACGATTATCGCCTCAAGTTCAGAAGGTACTTGCTGACTCTGAATCCCAGATATATTATTTAACTTGTAACGTTTTATAAATTCCGCTCTCTTACTACCTCTCAGCTTCATTAAGTTAATGGACTCCTCAACATGGAAACTTCTAAATGCACACTCCATCTCAGTACACCCACCACGATGAGTGCACAGTTTCCATTGCTTATCTAACAGGGGTGCATGTTATGAGACCGGACTGGTGCGTTTTTTGAATCATTCATATGCAAAAAATAGGAATATGTTGATAGCCTTACAGATTACTGAATTTTATGCAACAACTTTTATGAGTAACTAAGTTGCTACCTGGAGAGGAATTTTACCTCGGATGGAATGTGACATTATTAATAGTGTGTGTGGAATAACTGTAGTGGGAGGGTTGTTTTGAATTTCGATGGTGTTATAGACTTCCCTTTGGAAAAGGTTAAAATATTTTGTACACCAAGTTATCCAAAAGAGTTCTGATGTGTGAATTTATCAATTTGTTATATTCTTAGGTCTGAGACTGGTCCTTTAACGTATGATACTAACTACATTGATATAACAGCTTGATAAAATGAGGGCTCCGTGATTGATATGTCCCATTACTCCATTAACTTCTTACGGGTCCATTTGGTTCTAGGTTTTTGTCCTAGGCCATTTTATCTTGTCTTAATACCTGAATCCGTTCTCTTTTAATTGTCCCTGTTGGCCTGTCTTTTGTTGAGGCAGTTTTAACTTGATTAGATTTGTCTTCCTTGTGTGTTGTACTTTCTCGCATGTGGCAAAGCGATTTTACAGGACTCCGTGTGGCCTCCTGCCTAACTTCTTGTTGTCTGTCTTTGAGTCAAATGAATTCTCATCTCTCTTCTTGTGCTGTTTTTCTTATGTGTCTTGCTTCAATTTGTTTCGTATCATGGAGATATTTTACATTTTTGTTCAGTTCATTAATAGTTGAAAGGTTTCTTTACATAAAGCAGCATGTCTCTAGTTCTTCCTCTCTCTAATAATGGTCAAATTCCTTCTTGTTATGGACATAGATTAAACAATTCAAATCCTGTACTCTTGAGTCTTGACTGTTATGATCAGTCTAGCTATCTCATGGCCATCGATTTCACTGTTCCTTCTTTTTGACTGAGTTTTATCAAATTTACATCTTTTGTGATCTGTCTTTTTCCAACTTAATTTGAAATGCTTTGGTTCTAAATAAGATCAATCAAATGTTTTGGTTCTAAATAAGATCAATCTGCGACAAAGTTTTTCGGAAATAAGTCAACTGTAGTTTTATCAACCACAGGCACCATTGGTATCACATAACCTATTTGATCTTCTTTGTTCTCTTCCCATACATGATTTAGATATGTCTAGATGATTATCCGTTGTGGGCCTTCCTCCTAAAATGCCCAAACGTGTTTGTGTTTGCTATTTGATTCCCCTCCCTGGACTTCCAAGTGTTTCTAGTTTGTTATGGGGTCAAACAGGTCATCGATCTGCAATTGCATCTAGCAAAAGATTGCAGCAGCACATTTTTTTATTCCTTTTGAATGCCTGTTCTTATCCCCTTTTTATATCCTTCTACAAAACCTTGGCCTGCAATTGCATGTTGTTTGTTTTTCAGGCACTGATATCAAGCTTTGGCATGGGAAAACTGGGAAGATATTGGGTAACGTTGATACAAATCAGCTCAAAAACAACATGGCCGCAATATCTCCCAATGGGCGTTTTGTTGCTGCTGCAGCTTTTACTGCCGATGTGAAGGTAATTGTTGCTAATATTTGATGCATGAGTATTGAATTCATTGATCCAAATCCCAACAAGATTTTTAAGGGACTTGCGTTTATCACATGCTTCCATGATTGTGGTTGGAAAATATTACATATCACCAAATACACACACATTTATGTACATATTTGTAACGCATGACTGGGGATACATAAATTCATCTTATGAAGTTTATCTTAGAATCATGATAACCAATTGTAGAGGGTCTCTGGACCGGAATCAAGATAGGGTTTCTAGGTAGAATATTGTACAGCACCACATGCTTGGAGATGACTGGGGCGATGGAGGAGACTATGGAGAGAGTAAAATCATGATAACTAGTTGTATAGTGTCTCTTGACCGGAATCAATATAGGGTTGCTAAGGAGTAGAATATTGTGCAACACCACATGCTTGGAGATGACTGGGGCAATGAAGGAGACTGCGGAGAGACACCACATGCTTGGAGATGACTGGGACGATGAAGGAGACTGCAGGGGGAGAGAGAGAGATGGTCAATGGTGATCTCTTGAAGATAATGCAGTCTATATGTCTTGAATATCTGAGACTTCGCCGCTTTGCATAGGATATCCATGAGGTTGTAGCTGTAATGGTATAGTCTAGCACTAGTTATAGGGGATGGCATACCATGTACCTATACTTGTTAGTATGCTTACAGTACCACCTTTCTTTGTTCTCCCTACTTAAGAAAGGAAGAAAAGAACTTGGAATCATATGATGCTATCTAATCAACTGGTTATGACATGGCTGTCGCTTTGCCATCATATGTTTATGCAACAGTAATTTTGTAGCATAGAGTGTGATTTAGGTGCCTTTATATCTCATTTTCCAAACTATGTCTTTATTAGTTTGCTTTTAATGATTCTCTTATAAGACTTGAAGTTATATTCACTGCACACCTTTCTCAACTTCATCTGTTATGTAACGTAAAAAGCTACAAAACAGTAAAAATAAAATGCAGCATGTGTTTCATTTAAGTAAAATATTTGAACAGATCGAAGAGAAGATTGATGGGTTAAGAGCGGCAAGAAAGAAAATAACCTAGAGTTCGCTAGGGTCTTGAATCCACAAGGATAGTAGAGAAGGAAAGAAAAGGGAGGAAACACTGGAACTTCTAGTGGGCTTTGAAACCACGTGGAGGAGAGGAGGGGGAGGAGAGAGAATACATAAAACTGCAGCCACCAACTTAGGGTTTCTCACATCTTGCCTTGTGCCTCTACAATAACACAGCTCAATCTAAGTTTTATACACTTCTTAAGTCCTAAAAGCAAAAAGTGCAAAATAACCCCATAATAAATAAGACAACAATTCAGACTGTATCTATAGAATCAACCTGCATCAAATCTCTCTTGTTGGAAAAAACTTGTCTCCGGGTTTACGAGGTCTTGAAGTCTTCGAAATATTTCTTTACTTCATACTTAAATTTAATTTACAAAGCCAATCCCCTTCACAGCGTTTCTGCTGGAGTTAGCTAAAGATACAAGACAATATGCTTCAAGCAAATAACTTCTTCCTCACTGGACTTCTGTCGAATATGTAGTCTTCACAAATTTCTCATAGGGATTTTGTCAAACATCTCCCTTTGATAGCATCGTATGTTCTGAGTCTATGAATCTCTAGCTCTAATACCCAACTGATATAACCTGAAAACTCACAAAAAAATGGACTGAAATTACAATGACACATCTCATCTAGAATTATGGACTCTTAAAAACTCTGAACGTAGAAATTACACAAATAACCCACTTACTCAAATCAAGCCATCTTTGTAGAATCATGTTGCTTCAACGTTACACAATTCTTGTTATGCGGGTGGAGAACTATGCATTGGTTTGCGGATCCATGTTTTCTATTCGAATTCGATTTGAATCCGCACATTGGTTCACAACTTCATGTTTAATGAGACGAACTTATACTGTGGGACTGATAATTTGGTGCCATGTGTTGTGGAATAACCATGCAAAGTCCAGCTAAGCACCAATAGTCAGGGACACATGGAGTAAAGTAATGTACTAACCTATCAATCTGTCAAATCCCAGTGAAATTTAAGTCATAAAGTAGAGAAGTTGGTGGTTTCTGCTCTTCATTAGATACACTTATTTCTTTGAGGTAAACATTTCCCCAGCACATATTGCAAATGCAAATTATTGTCACACTTCTGTTTTTTTTAACATAAACAAATCATGCTCCAAGAAATAACACATACAGTACTCACCATTATAGAAACCTTGATTGAAAAATGTTAACCTTCAGCTGAAAAAGATACAGAAATATAAAGAGACACGGCACTTTGGAATGCTCCCGCTCTTGTAGTTGCTTTCTTTATGCCGCTCTGGCACTTTCGTTCACACCCCTTACCTGCTCGCGCCCGCCTTTTTTGTGACTTAAGAGGGCATCGCCTTTTGAGGGTTGCTGACATGGGAATAATTTTAGGGAAGTCATTTCATTTAGCTTATCTGTATGCAAGCCACTTCACCAATCTCGGTTTTGCTGTTTCATGTGTTTATCTGACAAAGTTATGGAAGGTTTATTCTCTTTATTTGAGCTAAGAGACTTTGAAGTATTGAATAACTGGTTCTATTTCAACTGAACTAAAATCTAAATTATGAATGAGCGTAAGAGTGGGAAATAACTTTATTTTCTGGGATTTTGCATCATGTATTGTTTGCACATGCCACCCAATGTTATTGCTTTTATTACTGTTTCCAGCCTTTGAGCCCCGTGGTCTCCAAGAAGGGACCCCACCCCAAGGATCAGGGGGTTTAAGCACTAGGTTTTAAATTGTAAATCGATAGTTGCAGTGAGGAACCTAATCAATGCCTTGAGCAATATTTTTATTTTATTCTGTAAAGGAAAATAATTTAGAAATTTGATTTTTTCTAAAATTTAGTTAGTTTGTCCAATTTTTTTATTGACATGTTGCCAGTTTTTTTCATTGACAGGTTTGGGAAATTGTATACTCGAAAGATGGTGCAGTTAAGGAAGTTTCAAGAGTTATGCAGCTTAAGGGGCATAAGGTTATTTACTTGCCATTTTTGGGTCATATTTTCCACATAATCACATATCTCATCATGTCCTATGAAGCTTATTTTGTTATGACTTGCGGAATTTACTTGAATGTGTGCACAAAGCTTGAATTGAATTCGAGAATGCAGATGCTTTGTTTAGACTGACAAATTGGGCATTCTGATTTTTTTTGTCGCCAAAATGCGTAATATAATGCATAATGTTTTTTAAGGTCTTTTTTGAACAATAGGTTTGATGTAGTTGACCCAAATTATTGGGTCAAGGCTCTTGTAAGTTAAGTCTTCATTTGGAAAACAGTAGAATGAACTTATTAAGTGTAAACATTCCCAAAGATCTAGTGTTTCAATGCTATGAAAGCTGAGTTTTTTTTTTTTATGTATTCCAGCTTAAAAGTGAACTCTGCTATAAGTTGAAGAATGTGGTCTCCATTACTTGTTCTCTTTGTTACAGTCAATAACTTTTATGAATGCTCAATTGTTGCTAGTGTCTACCCTTTTTTCTACTTACAAAGATGTTTGGTGATATTCAGAGTGCGGTGACTTGGTTGTGCTTTTCTCCGAATTCAGAACAAATCATAACGGCATCTAAGGATGGTTCAATAAGAATATGGAATATCAATGGTAGGTACAATTCCAAGACTTTTTGCAATTTTTTTATTGCTAATCGTTTGTTGTCTCATCTAATTGGTATTCAATTCCATGACTTTTGTTGTTGTCACCTATTGTTAAATTTTGTTGTATCGTCTAAGCTAAAATTTAGCATAGTTTGTTATATCAGTGGTTGACAGTATCATTTTGATTGAGAGATCTGGTGGAAAATGAAATATGAAAATAAGTGTGGACATGCAAGTGAAAAACAAATGCTGCATTTGTTATCACTTATAAGTTCGATTTTTAGATCCTGATTATTTGGATTATCTACTTAAAAAACTTAAATAAGTCATAGATAGGTTTGGTGCAGTATTTTATAAGCTAGATAAATGTTCAAATGTTTGCTTAAATAAGTTATAAAATAACGAATCATCAATCGAATATACATGTTGATCTTAATAATTATATACATGTGCTTTTTAGTAAAATATGTTTTTTTACAGCTTTATATAGGCAAAAAAGCTACAAATTGTAGCTTAAAATAATTTCACTTTTGATCTCAAATAAGCTAGAACAACTAAATAAATGATTATTTCTAATTGCTACCAAACACCTTGCTTAGTTTTCTTAAGCAAATAAGCTAGATAAGTTAGATTATAAATGCCAACAAACAAGTCCAATATGGATTCAAAGAAGCCTTAACAAGATCTACTCTCGCCATACACCGGGATACACTCTTTCTTGTTTCCTCTTGTTCAAAAGAAATAGTAATTACGAACCAAGACTGGCCAAAATGTGTTTGATTTGGCATTATGTATGTTGGGGAAAGAAAGTTAACTTCCTTGGACGAGGCACTATATATATCCACCTTACGTCAATCTTAAATGAGCCTTGCATTAGAAAACCTGCAATTAATATTCTTTCTTCTTTTGTATGTGCGTTAAGGTGCAAGGATGCATTTTTCAAAAAAATTGAGTGATCCTTCAGATGTTTAGAACTTCATTTTGCATTTGACGTCGCAGTGCAAATCAAAAGGTTTTGATGTTGTAGACTCAGCAAATGGTAGTCTATGACTTTTCCCTACCTTACAAGCCTCTATAATGCCTCCATAGTGCATAAGGCTGAATAACCTGTATTTGGGCGAGTTCAATCATCAATTGCTATTCTAGGCCAAGATTCTCATTGTTTACTATTGCTTGTTTTAAGAAATTTCTTTACTTGAACTCCAATGAGCACGAGAAGTTGTATTCCAAATCCATCAGTTCAAGAAGTAAACGGGACTCTGAATTTTTTGGCAACTGCCAACTTGGCATAATAAGGCGGGGTACATGAGCCCCTTGCCCTTGTGGCTAGTCAAGTTGACCATGTCAGCTCCACCTCATCTCCTTCACTGACCTTGGTTTCATGTGCCAGCCTCCTAGGCGGGCATTGGATCGATGGGATTTCGCTGCGTGTTATGTTCCCCATGTAATAGAGCTTCGCTTGTCGAGACTGATGAACTCTTTGCTTCAGGCACAAGGCCAGGCAATTATCCTCTAAAGAATTGTTGTTCGAGAGTGCAAATTCTATTTCCTTTCCTGCCTCCTTTTTTGTGTTTGACATGCAGAAACTGAACTTGTTAAGTTGGTTTGTTTGCCATCTTTGGTGCATGCTTGTGTCACTGCTGATCAACAGTTTGGCATAATCAAGTGAATATCATTCTGCTTCTAGTTGTTTAGTAGCAGGATGTGACATTATGATTGATTAGCAGCATAAAGATTGAGGACATAAATATCTTTATGATCAGTAAACGGATCCACTGGGCTGTGGCACAAACAACTCACGCAAGGCCTCAGCGGGTGCTCTGCTTATACCTTTCAATAGGTATATGTGGATAACCAAAGTTTTTCACAAGGATCAGCTCTAACAAAGAGTTCAATAATATTGGCAATTTTGGTTTACAAAGATCTCTTTATTTCTGACTCTGCAATCCATACCGGTGGTTGGTTATTGCCTATAGTTTCTTGTAATAGCTGATGGCTTATTTCATTTTTGTTGATCCTTTTCATCTATTCTTTTGTAGTTCGATATCATCTAGATGAGGACCCAAAGACTTTGAAGGTGTTTCCTATTCCCCTTCATGATTCAAGTGGAACTACCTTGCACTATGATCGTCTCAGTATTTCCCCGGATGGAAGGATATTGGCAGTCACAAATGGTTCAACATTGCAGTGGTTAGATGCTGAAACTGGTCAGGTTTTGGACACAGCGGGCAGAGCTCATGATGGTATGCCTGATTTTCACACTATTTTGCTTTTAAATCTTTTTTTCCTGCAGTGGCCTGTGGACCTACCTTTGATTCTTCTTGTGATAGATAGGTGATTGTGACTGTATAGTCAGGCTTTCACTCCTTTATCTCCCTCTCCATTTAGGCTTCCGTATCAGACAAGTTTAGTGAGATCTAATGATTGACATGATCTCTGTCATAAGCTCTAAAGATATTTCGAACTATGCTGAGAACTAGCATAATAATTGATCCATCGTTTTATCCTTCATAATTTTGACACAATGACTATCTCATGCATTTTGAAGTGGTTTAGGCACTAATTACCTATATCCCTGTTGAATTATTAAATTTAGGGCTCTCTACAATCAACAGTGTCTACAAGTTCATGCATTCTAATTAGTGAACATCATTAAGTGCATTAGTTGATGAGTGAATAGTGTTGCCTGATTTCACATGGCCCACCAACATACTAGAGCATGGCCCTAGACTCTTTCATTCACATTGGACCATTGATGTTCTTGTAGTGATGCATAAGGTTAGAAGAGCCACAGTTGGCGTCTTTTTTGGGAGGTTTATGTGAATTATTGTCATTCTCTTGTCAAAGTATGAGGTTGTTATTGGATGTGAATGTTGCTGCTGGTATAGAAGGGTCTTCAGAATATTGGTTCACTTGTCCATAGTACCTGGGCTTCCAATTACAGAAGTAGACCCTTGTGATCTTGACTCACAGAATGATCACTGTCCTCATCTAGGACCCTGCAATTTCAATTTTTCCTTTGACCTCTGCTGAGGTCCTTGTTTCATTGATGCTTTTTTTGTTACTTGCTGTGTTTGGATGCTACCCATCAGATCCCTTTGGACTTCCATCGTAAATTTTCTTTGAATTTTTATTCGAATTTTTATTTTTTATTTGAATTTCTTCTATCATGCAGGTGACATCACAGACATTGCGTGGGCCCCTAGGACGATACCAATTGGTAATCTCTTCTCCCCTTTTGGTTTACTGTTTAAGCACTTAATTTTTTACTCTCTCTTGAGTCTAAGCAGCTGATGGGAAATTCCCTGAAATGGGCCAGGGCATATCCTCGAATTGAGTGTTCTTTTTTTTGGATTGCTTTTCACTTGTTTGCTAGGAGTTGTTAACAACCATTCTCCTATCTGCAATACACTGAACATGTCAAAGTTGTAGCCCGGTCTAATAATGGTCTCCTTCAGACTATTTGAATACCCATAAACTAGGTTTTAATTCCCTCCCATTACCAATTTTGCTGATTTTTCTTTTAAATACAATCATAGGCATTAGGGTAACTGAAGATTTGCCCAATGGTATGGAAACAGGGGTACCCACTTACAATTAATCTAAGATTTTGATTAATTCCACGTTGCTAGATCCCATATATTGACCCAGCATAAGAATTCATTCTACCTGTCCCACTCATATATATGGATACAACAGCGAGATTATGCTACTGTGACTTTCTACCAATGGTTATACTTGGTAATTTCCTTGCAAACCTTTGTTAAAAAGTCAACTTTGAAGGCTCTTTTTTCGGGGAATTTGAAGGAATTGTAATTGTTTTATCCTCTATGCTGTGAAGGCTTGGTATTCGTCTTTCTGTGGTCAAGTAGTTGGAGAGACAGAAACCGTGGGGTGGTCATGGATGAACCTCGATTAAAGCTGACTTCCTCTTCTCAAAAACTCTAGATCCCCTTTTCTTTAATTCTTTTCGAGCCTTCACGACTGAAAGTTGATATGAGTTTCTTTTGGCTCTACATTTGTTTTTTATATGAGTTTCTTTTGGCTCTACATTTGTTTTCTTGTTTTACCTGACGAAGAGCAAAAAATAGTGGTGTGAGCTAGTTTTAGTGTGCAGTGGGGGAGTTCCTCAATGAACTATCTAATCTGCTAGCAATTCGATTCTCCTTGTTTGAAAGTAGGGTGGACTCCAAGTTGCTAGGTGGTGGTTGTATTTGCTGCCATCTTCCTTTTTTCCCCTCAATCAAAAAGCATTGTAGAGGCTATCATGTTTCCAAACGGTTTCCATCATGTACATTGCATACAAGCATATCCCTTTGTTCACCTTTTTTTCATGCCTGAAATATAAATGTAGAAACAGCCAAGTAAGTCAGCAGGTGCTTTTTTGCATTTTGTTTTTGTCGCCATCCCTTCCTCGTGGCTTGCTCACTTTTTTGCAGCTTCCGTCCATAATTTCTCTTGGCTTGTAATAGCTAAGTAGCATGAATACATAGTACAACACGGACACATAAACATGAGAATTAATTTAATAAGGAACAGTGAAAGACATTTGGAAATTCCAAGTGATGCTAATGCTGTGGAATGCAGAGTTTTCCAAATCCTAAGTAGTACCATTATATTGCCATTTTGTGTCACCTTTGAATAAAATTGAAGTAGAAACGACATTCCATTATTTGAAAAAATTTGTTCCATCGTCTAAGACAATATTCCTGAAGTTTAGAAGGGTACAGGATGCGTGATCGATAGGTTTAATTCTACACTGTTATGATTTTATAGTTGCATCCTGTGTTCTTTCATTCCAACTAAATTCTTTGTTTCACGTGTGGTCAGCAAAAAAGGTTCATGTTTGGCAGTGTGTTCAACCTGTGTCTGGTGTTTCTGACGTGTCTTTATTAGTCGTCTCATGAACATTAATTCAGTTCTTTCCGGTGACTTATTGCCTAATTTGAATCATATTTCGATTTCTCTCTCTAGCTACACAGAATCACAATGTTTTATTCATTTGGTTTCTTATCAGGAGATAAACAGGAATTGGTTTTAGCCACTGCCAGTCTCGACAAGAAAGTGAAATTGTGGGCGGCTCCAGCACTTCATCCATCATGAAAGGAATGTGCTACTGCATCACCATGAACCATTGGCAGGAAGCCTGTGTCCTGCTAACTTTTTGATTTCTCGGCAGTCCCATCAAAAGTTCATACCTTTAACTATTACATCTGAAGAGATTCACGCTCTATAGTGAAAAGAAGTTAGATTGTGGCAGTGAAAGAAAATGAACAAATTCATGGTTTCCTTTATTTGCATGCCCTGATCTTACTTGGTCTCGGAAGCCTGTGTAAGGTTTTGAGTGTTTACAGAATAGACTGGTTTTGGTACTTCTGTGCACCCACTTGTAACTTATGCTAATCCGGTTTCAAATTTAAAACCGATGTGTGATCAACCAATCGGATCTCTTAGCTTTTCCCTTCATGTGCAAAGGCGTAGCCTTTGGGATGGCCCAAGAGAATTCAGGCGCTTATCATGACTTGATTTCTCACTTATTCTAACCTTGGGGCTTAGTATGTTTTATTTTGTCTACTGCAAATAAATTTATTGTCACTATCTTTTTTTTGTATCATTAAGAGTTGGTTGATTTAAGGTGTATATTAAACTTGCTGGCTGTCATTGATATTGATGAGGGTGGAGTGGAGTGAACATGATGTGTCGGGTGTCAAGACAAGCATGGCCATAGGCTACGAGCCCTGGTGAACCCACCATATGTCGCACCTTGATCATCCGAGCCTAACAATAGTACTTGTACTTGTGGAGTTTGAATCTCACTTTGTTGGTTCCTCGACAATTTCTTAAATATCATTCGTCTTGTTGCAAAACACCCAATATAAGTTAGTGTGGACTGGAGCTGAATATCTGGCGCATATTCCGTCGTTTAAGTCAGCTTACTCTGAGGAGAGAGTAAAATCAACTTGAAAGCTCTAGAGTAGTGATTTCGTGTACATGAGAATGGAGCGCGCTTGGACTATTTATAGAGGAATTCAATAGACTATTGGCAGCACTAGTTAAAAATACCGCGTCGTGAATAGTAACTCATGGCGCTTGCATCACATGTTCTATGTCCGTGCGAATCGGGCTGTAAAATTCGCATGTTTGGCAACTATCTCATTTCTACGTCTTCTCAAGTAATTGCACGCAACATGGAGAACACATTACTCCCTGCTCGTGCCAAGTATAGTGTTCTCGGCGGCATTCAGTTCTATTATTTTTAAACTCATTTTTTCTTTACTCATAATTTATTTGTTATTTTTAAAAGTTAAACTTTAAGTTATCTAGCAGAGCAATATATATATGTTAATCAGTTTCTTTGTTGCTTATTAGTAAGTTAAGATGTTGTCGATTTCATCTTATGATCGCTAGCTGAATTCGAAAGACCATATGTTACAATTATTTTGAAGGTAAATTTTTTAAGTTGACTTGGATTAGTTGTAATCAGTAATTTATCAAGAGTTATTGATTTAGTTTGCAGTCACGATTTTGCTAAGTACTTTTAGACAGTGGTAATATTTATTTGACGATTAGTTTGTGAGAAGTCGATTTTAAATTAATTTGACTTGTGATTTTGATTTGCTTTGTGCCTTTAGACACAGGCATCTGCTAGCCAAAATATAGCCTACAGAGGTTGCAGGTTAGTAGTTCCCTTTGTTCAACCTTCACCTAGCACGATTGAATCTGTTACAATTTTTGTGTTTTAATTTTGTTATTATGTGCGAAGCGTTATTGTTCAACCTACATTGTTGTTATTCTACGACCGAACTTCAAATCCTAGTAGATTGCAAAGAGTAAACAGGGAACAAACTCTGTTTTTTTATTTCACCTAATTCTAGTAGGAAGGCCTTATTTTTCACTGCATTTTGAATAGTCTCTATTTGTCTACTGATTTTTTTGGGGGGCAGTTTTGAATGGAAACTTCCATTTTTTACTATTTTTTTTAAGTTCGTAAAAATTTCGTAACCAATTATTTATACATCATTGTCACATATCTTATTGGGTTAGGGATAAACTGGTCCACTGTCAGGAATGTCATGGACATGACGGCTATCTATGGAGGGTAAGTAAAATAATTTGGTTTCTAAGTGTTATCATAGATTGTGTGTAAGAAAGGAAAATCAATTTTCCTCCATTGTTGATTTCTCGGTCTATCTTTTTGACAAACACCTGTGAAAGGAAAATCAATTTTTCTACATAGACTGTACTTATGTAGTGTTTTGCATCAACGGACAATTAGGTAATTCATTCAGGTTTTGCTGGTAGGAAAGCTTCAATATTTATTAGTCTTAGGGCTTTCGTGTGTAGCTCCCAAACTACTAATAGACCATGGTACGTTTAAACTTCAAGATTATTATGCCATCACCATCTCTCATATATTTTAAACAATGGTATTGCTTGGGTGTACTTTTGGGTGCTAAATCATTTTTTCTTAATGGGTATTATTGTACGTTTGCAAATTTTTTTGAAGCCTTTTTTGAAAGTCCATCATCTGATTGAGGGATTGAGATATTTGTGGGGAAAAAATATAAAAGTTGGCGGAAGCTTCTCTTGGTTTGCGTTTTATGGTTTAAGCAAGTTATCCCAAAAAAAAATATTTTAATTTATGTGCTTCTTGCAAATAACGTGTTGGATATATAGAAACAATGAATCTCATGCGTTGTGGTTTAATGAAATGTGATTTGCATAATAAGAGATATAGTAGACAAAAATTGTGTGGGTTTTTCATATTTTTATAGTAGTTGATTGTGTTTTTGGATAAACAAAATGAAATATCATGTATTGTTGTTTAACGAATGATGTGATTAGCAGAATAAATGAGATAACAACAAAAAAAACTGTTATTTTCTCTATCTTTTTAGTGGTAGTCGTTGACTTTTCTTATGAATATATGAAATGAATTTATTGATATCAGACAGATTTTGATTTCATTACCTGATTTAAATTGCTATGTAAATCCATTTTGCAGATGAATTCTTTGTGAAACTTATAAGTTTAAGAAATAATGGGGACACAATAAATATCCGGTACATGCCGGACCAGAAAAATCGATTGAAAGAATCACGATCCGATTAGTCTGAAATATGAACGGTTATGATTTCAATTTTGCCTTTTCAATTTTTCAGCTTGGTTTGTCATATATTTTTTTGGACCGCCGAACAAAACTGAAAATTAAAAACTCTTCCACTTTTTTCAAAAATGCTACAAACACATTATTTTTGCACATCACTTTTATTTTTGACCCACATCGCTCAAAACATATTTAGATCTTTCTCAAAATAAAACGACGTAGTTTTAAGTGATGTGCAAAATTGATGTGTAAAAATGATATGTGTGTAGCACTCTTGCACTTTTTTTAATGTTTTCTTTTGATTTGAATTATATTTTATTGATGTTTTATTTTTAATAGATGTTTTGAATTAAACAAGACTTTTGAACTAGTAACCCTACGTGTAGTTTATATAACCAAAAGAAGTCCATTTTTAATTCATGTAACTCAAAAATAGACCATTTTGGTCTATTCAAAAAATTAAAATTCCCTGCCAATTACATGCGCAAAGAATCGATTAAAATGGTCCATTTTGGTCGATTTAAAAAAATAGATCGCTTTATTAAATATCGGCCAATATCGTAATTTTTTTTATTTTTTAATCTTTATCATGAAATGTACGTACTTTTTAATAATAAATCAAAACCGATATGTCGATAAATAAATAAATAATCAATTAATGCATTTGTAAAAAAAAAAAAACTAACTAAAACAAAAAAAACTATATACCTTTAGTGAGACAAAGAGAGAAATAAATGTTGTGAGTCTTAGAAATATTTTATTTTATGTATATAACCATTACTAAGGATATTTTAGGTATTTGAAAAAAGTATTATGGTGACTTCATCAAAAACTAATCTATAACTAACGAAATCTAACGGTAGGGAGCAAAGTGCATAATAGTTTCAAAAGTAGGGGAAGTAACAAAACATTCCAAAACCTCAGGGGGGGTTTATATAATTTCAGAAACCTCAGTGGAGGTAAGTGCAATTTATCCTTTACAATATAACATGTAATGCCTCCTTCACGCTCATATTACTGTTGAACTGACAAGTTTTGGTGTATTCATTGATTTTTTAATTTGAGAGAGAGAGAGAGAGAGGGAGGGGGAGGGAGGTTCAGGAAATGGCTTCAACGGCATTGCGAAGTAGCTCATACTTGTACAAAAGTCACAACAAGCGGTCCACTGGCTATCCTCTTCCCCTAATCGTTATCTGTCAGCAGCAAAACAACAATAGCCACAATAAATCTACCGACAAAATGAGGCGCAGGTTATTTTCCTCTCTTGTTATGTGCATAGGTTATACTTGTATCTATCTATGAATTGCTGAAACATTTTAAACGATTTCACAGGGAACTAATACTGAGGAGCAGCGAAGTGGCGCTGATTGGGGCCATTTTCAACTTGAGGTATCTTTCCCATTTTTGTTCTGATCTTAAGTTCTGGATTCTGGGTTCAACCTAGCTTCCTGTAATCAGTTCCAGCGGTTGAAAAGAGTTTATTTTTTGCCTTGAAAACCGTTTGTATCAATTTCATGTTATGGTGTTGAAATTTATATGGGGTTTTGGTTTTGTGGCGGTGGCGGTGATGTGATGCAGCGGAACTAAACCCGATTACCTTGGGGTACAGAAGAATAATCCGAGCCTGGCGTTGTGCCCAGCTACAAAGAACTGTATATCAACGTCTGAGAATGCTAGTGATCTCACCCACTATGCCCCACCTTGGTCAGACCTCTCTATTTCCTTTCATCTGATGATAATCTTACTTATTTCCGCTTGATAGCTATAAGAATTTATTGTGGCAGACCAATGAGTGGAAACAACTAAATTTAAGCTACATTCAATGCTAGAAGTTAAGTCACGGATTTGGAGTGTGCCCTAGCTCCATAATCATAGATTTGAGAGCATCGCAAAAGCGTATATATTTTGTATCTTTTGAGTTAGTATCATATATATTTGTAGACAAGTTACTTCATTTGTTGCTTCACTGAATTTGGACTAATATTCACCATGGCTTATTTTTACAATTTACTGAACTTTGTTTAGATTTAGATAAAAAAGTTTTGATTATCCAACTTTGGCGATAGGTCCAACCCATCTACTATTATTGTAAATTTATACACCACTTTGTAGGTATGGTATTCATGATTTAGAGGTTCTAGGGTTTGTGTGAAAGTTGCAAATATTGTGGATATCCATCCACTCATACCCTTAGGCTTTAAGCCGAACTGCATTACTACTTATAGCCTTTGTGGTTTTTAAGGGAATCGAAAGGCAATGAGAAAGTGAAATTACTCATGCGCGCGCCGATCTGTTTTGTTATGTACCCATTCAAAAAACATGGATTTTCTAAGACATGCTTAGTTCTTTTCTTCTTATTCTCTTTACCTGATGAAAGGGGGAAAAAAGAATTTTCAAACACAACTCCCTGGTGGACTCTTCCTTATCTTGGAAATAGAAAAGACAACAACTCATACAGAAAGGATGTCTGACAAACTGGTTTTGAAGGGGGGTTTTACCCCTGAAAACACTTCATTTGAAGAAAAGATTTTAGATTGTTTTATGAAAATATCAATATGAACCAATCTGAGAAGGATGGTTTTTTCATATTTCTCATTGTTTTTTTCTTTTCAAAAGGAGGAATAACAGTTGAAAAAACGAAAAACAAAAGTTCAGAGATAGTTGGATGAACTAGTGATAAAGATCTTCCACAAAATGTGAATATACAATATGATGTACCTAATCGTTTACTCACTTGCTGGCAGCGTGTTACTAGTCTTGTAATGTGCTCGGTTAAAGGTTTCAGTGTCCCAATTAATTGAGATGCAAGATATAATTTGGTTTGGTTTTATGTTGTGTATATTCAACTGCAAGTTGTCTGATACATTCAAGAAGATGTGTTTTATGAATTCTTCACGACTCTTACCATTTTTTACTTCGACATAGGATGTCTTTTTCTGAATTTTCCCTATATTGTGTAAATTCTGAATCTCCCTTTTCTCTTTTGGGTAAAACAAAAAAGAGTGGGAAGGACGAGTGCTGGTAGAATCCACTTCTGTGGGGGTACTAGAGCACTTAAAACGTGGGAAGCATTTTGTGTTAGCTGATACGGCATATGGTATTGTTACACTAGTTGCACATTTTGTTTTGGGATGTACTGAAATTATCATCTAATGCAAATGGACACTGAAAGAATTGAAAATAAGGCAATGATACACTCGTTTACAGGAACTACAACCCCGAGGGGAAACGAGGAAATAAAAGCAGAGAAGATGCAATGGATGAGCTTCTTCAAGTGGTAAGAAGTTTACACATACCAACTTAATATATTTTGTGTATATATGCACACGTATGGAGATGGATGCAGTGTACATTTATAATAGCACTACTACACAGTTATATGAATTACAGTTTGGACCCATTTCCCACTTAGCCACAAATGCTCTGATGTTCGAGTCTTGGATTTTTTCTAGAGGAAAATGGAAGAGGGATAAAATTTACTCATACATACTTTGCTTGTGCTTATTGCTTACCAACCATAAATCAATTGTTTTTAGAATTAACTTCGCAATTTTTTCTTATTCTCTAAGCCAACCATGCAAAACAAGAGGTTTAGCTTCGTTCACTTGGATATTTTTCTAGCGTTTCCCTCTCCTTTTCCAATGACCTAATATTTGGAGTCAGTAGAATGATCAAGTTCTAAGTTATCCTCCTACTTAAATTGCAGATAAAATCAACAAAGGCAGACAAGTCCAAGCCACGAATTGTAGAGAAGAAAGATGATTATCTGCATGTGGAATACGAAAGCCCTGTATTGGGGGTAGGTTAAGATTAGTACCTATCCAATTTCATGAACTATATAATTATATCAAGTGCAATTTTGATGCAGTGTTATATCCTTGTTCCATCAGCTTGTCGATGATGTTGAGTTTTGGTTTCCACCTGGAAAGAAGCCCATCGTTGAGTATCGATCTGCATCTCGATTAGGAAATTTTGATTTTGATGCAAATAGAAAGAGGATCAAGGTTAAATTTGAATTCCCTCTACCCGTTACACTCGTTAGTCTGTCTTTTTTTATATAATAGTATAACAGTGGCACTAATGTTGCTGAATTAGTAATCAGTTTTGTTCCTCTCGGTCATGTGCAACAGGCGCTGCGGGTTGAGTTGGAGAAAAAGGGTTGGGCATCAGAAAATAGCTTTTGACAGAAGCCTCAGATTGCTGAATGGTTCTTAATTCTTATCATTGATGGTATATGGATAATCTGGTGAAGAAGATTGTTGCTAATGGCAATGAGGGTATTTAATTTTTGTGCTTTTTCCCTGTTTTTTTTTACGAGGATCGCCATTGCAATTTTACTTTGTATTGACAATGTACAAAGCTCAATAAACGAAAAAAAGAGTTAAACTTGTCAAAACTGAATTTACTGCTAGTAAGATTAATTAAAAATAGCACGGAAGAAATACATCAAACACCTAATTTTAAAGCCCTCTACATTCACGTACCGATATTCCGCTTGCAACAACATTGAAATGTTCATTTTTAATTCTGGCTTTAACTTGCCCTGAATGAAAACTTGTATACATTGACATATTCCGAAGACTTGATCTAAATGCAGAAGATTCATGTCCAGTGGATAAAACACAGTTGCTTGCATTGGATGGAAAATACGAATTCATTGAAAACCGAACGATAGCAAGTGATAAGTAGTGAGAACACAATCTGATCTCAACAACCATATCAACGTGCATCCCAAGCAATCATTCTGTAGTAATCCTGCAGCAAAAGGCAGCAATGACACCAGGAACAAGACTTCCATGTACTCAGGACTGTCGCATTGAAGCTTACAGTGTATATATCACTCTCTGTTGCAGATGCAAAACAAGTCTTTACCATATCAATTGCTTCTGGTTCTGACAGTGGCGTAACACCATCTTGCATAGTCATTTGGTTCAAACTATCATGTAAAATTTAATTGTGGAAGACGACTTCAGAATAAATATGGGAAGACAAAACCAGACCTTGGCAGGTAATAAGGCATTGGGCGTGGAGACTGGTGGTCTGAAAAAGGCATGATGAGAGTGGAACCATAAGCTTGGCAACTGTATCCAACCCTCTCATAGGAGCCAACAACATCATACGTGAAGCTGCAACCCTTTCCTTCAGTATTCCATGGATTTTCGCGATGTTAGCATGAAATAGAGGATAAAAACTGCACCAAAAGATACTTAACTTGACCTTCATTATCGAGGCCACCTAGAACATTGAAAGCATAATAAGGGAAGAAGCGTTTGTAGCAGAGGGTGTTTGAGAGGATTTGAGCCATTGCAGCACAACTCATCTGCTTGTTGTGTTGAAGCTGATATATCTGTGCCCCAAGGCAAAATAAAATAACTAAATTATCATTTCCAGCAGTCTCTCAATCTCAAGCAGGAAAAGACATTTCAGAAACAGAATTGAGGTCTGACAAAAATTAGCAAACATATATATCATCCTTTCCTAGTGGATTTTGTATGCTTGGTCCTTTAAGACTTAAAAGGAAGCACTCCATCATTGACGGTAGGATTCTTATTTCGAAAGAGTTTCAAAAAAAATTATTTGATAACTCCAAATACTCAGTATAAAAAGCATACTGGAAACCAAAAAAAAAGTATAGCAGATAGATTCAAAGTATATTTTAACAAGAAAGCAATGAGACACAAAAAGGGGACGAAATTATTAGGGGTGTTCGTGGTCCGGATTGGACCGGTTT
>JABCMJ010014873.1:0-16730 GCA_014822125.1 Arbutus unedo | reverse complement strand
CCACATGGTTGGACTCCAGCAAGTTGTTGGGTCAGTGGTTTACATGGGACATTACAAATGGTATCAAAGCGACCCATGTACACGATTGTGGGGTCGGGACTTTGTTTGGTCACTAGAGAATAGACCCGGGGGTTAGGCCGTAGTGACTTTAGTGTTCAACACTTGCGAGGACGCAAGGTCTTAAAGGTGGGGAGATCGTGATGTCTCGTCCCACGTCGAAAGTCTACATGGGTGAATCCAGCAAGTTGTTAAGTCAATGGTTTACATAGAGCGTTACATACTTCACCTCACTTTCCTTCTATTTTCTCTCGTTTTCAGAAGTAAAGTAATATGCTTAAAATGATTGTACTCTTCACTCTCTCATTTCTCTCCATAACCCTCACTTTCCTTCCAAAAATACAAATCAAACTCAAAATCTATCTTAAATTCCCTCACCTCCCCTCTAAATCTCTGAATCCAAATAACGTAAAATTGCCCATAAAAATCAACAACCATCTATAAGGTGTCATTACCAATCTCTCTCTCGCTTTCTCTCTCTCTCTCTCCGAGGTCCATGTAATAAGATAGATCCCTAACATCATGTGGGTGATGGCTTATTTTCTAAATTGTTAACTATTACCAGATTGCTATCAAAAGGGCGGCTAGCTCTTCCTCTCCATCCACATATCTGAGTTTGATTGCAAAACTATATATATATTTTTTTTTATTTATTTATTTATTTTTTTTTTTATAATCGAGGTATCCGGTTAGTTTTAAAATTACCCTCAACCTGAATTGCAGACTAGTCCTCCGAACCCCAAAATTAACGACCGATCAAACCTCCAGTACTGACTTTTGTGGAATTCGGCTTTGAGACATCGATGGGGTAAATCTCTTAGTCTCTCTCTCCTCCCAATGTACCAACTCCTAAAACTATTTTCCTATGAAATGGGAAATGGGTTTCACACCTTTCGCATAGAAAGTTTGGCCTTGTTTTGGGTCCAACCCCTCACTATCAACTAACAGAAATTGTCCCATTGATAAGGTGTCATGTTACGTTCATCAGAGTTTCAATTGTTGAAGACACATAAAATATTAAAGAAAACAACAAGATGCATAATTAAGACTCCTAATCCTCGTTGACTTCATATACATTACATGTTCTCTGAATTACGCAGCAATTTAGATGATTAAGGACACCAATTAGATGACATATTCTGTTGTTGTTTTTTTAATACTTTTTTGTAATTTTATTTGGGGATTGCGTTGAAGATTATAAGTTGTGTTGGAACGAGCACTTGGCACTCAACCATTATTGATTTAGTTTAAAAAATAAATGATGAATATTTTAAATGAGAGAAACAAAATTGACACTTTTCGAACATCGATGGAAAGATGCTTGTTTCACAAGGATTTGTGGATCTTGCAACTTGCAAAATTTTATCATCAAATTCACCTTTTACGATAGAGGTTTCTCTGAATTTGTGTTCGACATATAGCATGTACAATTGTTTTCCTTCACTAGTAGGGGGTCACGTGGTTACTATGTTGCCGCGTTTCTCGGATCTTTTTTTAGTGGTCGGAATGGGGGTGACAGGTGTTGAGGTTGTGGAAGTGGTGCGAAATTATCAGAGTTTTTCTTTTGGTAAAGTGTGCACACTAACTTAAGTATACAGATCCAGATATAAATGTGTCTAGAATCATCTGATACACGTGAGACTCTTAAATTCCACTAAAGTCCGTGTACTGCTCTTTTCTTTTTTTATTACTTTTTTTTTTATCTCAATTGTTAACCAGTTATATTTAAATCGTGGACAAATACATCAATCCGTTTGCAATCTCAGCCATTAGAAAGTCTATGGATCTGTCACAGGTGTCCCTGCTTTAGTGATTGGATTTCAGTTGAAGTCAAAAGTCAACTATCCTGACAATCCTTTCACTTGTTCGAAATTGAAGTCTCAAACCAATGTTATCAATTTCGTGTCGTAGCGGTACCAGCTTATTTTTGTACCGCTTTGGCACGTTTCAACTGGAACCATACCAACCCATAAATTTTTTTATAAAAAAAAAAAATCCAGTTGATGATTTTTTAGATAATTAAATATAAATTAAAACTAAAATTATCCATTTTTATGTTTGGTAATTTATTTTTTAAGTTGTGAGATTTTATTTTAATGTTCAATATATATTTTTATTAAAATATATATATTAATTTTAACAATAAATTCAAAATTGTACGCCGGTACACACCGGTACCGGTATGTACTGTATCAATAACAAAAACGGCATCTTCGCCGGTATAAGATTGATAACTTTGTTTCAAACAATCGTTTTGAAAAAATGAAAAAAAAAAAAAAGGCAAAACAATGAATATTCAAAATCACGTAGTTCTTGCGGCGCATTTCAATTGTCTTTTGATGACATCAAATAAAGCATAGAAAATGTTAATAGTCAAAAAGAATTCAGAAGCAAACCATTAGACGGAATCAGGTTCTGCTAATTAATTACTATAGACAATAGAATGAAAAAAAAAATTAATTTGTTTGACCAATTTGTTTAGCACACTAGTTAAAAATATTTTATAGGTAACATAAAAAAAAAAAAATAATGGTAACCCTAGTACCTAATTGTGCATTTTTTATGTCAACCGGTAAGAGAATTACATTTAAAAAGAGTTTTTTTTTTATATTAAGAGTGTTCAGATCAGTTTACGTGTAGCTCAACTAATTTCTAAAAGACCAATTCCACTACCCACAAGCAAAGATTCCAATTAAACCCGAAGCAAAGTTCTTTATGGATTAAACCTACCAGAGTTAATAATATATACCCGAAAAATTTCGACCCTAAAATTTTAAAAGAAACAAAGTATTAAAATCTCAAATTTTGACACCGAGTCAATATCGTTGGATTCCAACTAGTTGATTTTAGTTGTGCGTTGTTGATTAGTCTAATAAGGTAAACAAGTAATTAGTGTAGTCTTCACCACGTCATCTGTGTGTGTATGCACCTGGACTCTTGGGTGATGACAAATTGATTCCTTGAAAATGTTGTTGCATTTTTCATTTCTCTTTAGTCCTAATAATATGAACTTCACCATGTGCAGCTTCTATCTATACATATCTACACATCTATATCTATACAAACATTATATAGAGAGAGAGTAAATTTCTATTAAGAGATCTTTCATTTTGCTAAAATGAAAATCTCCTATTTCCTGATCAAATATTGATGATTGGAACCGTTCAATGTGTTTAAAATATATTTTTAAGAATACTTGTGAAAAATCAGCTCAATAAAATATCGAAAAAGATTTCATTTTGCTAAAATGAAAATCTCCTATTTCCTGATCAAATATTGATGATTGGAACCGTTCAATGTGTTTAAAATATATTTTTAAGAATACTTGTGAAAAATCAGCTCAATAAAATATCGAAAAAGATTTGATCCAAACAATTGTTCATATATATATATATATATATATATATATGTGTGTGCGATAATCTTACACGAGATAGGAAATTAAAAGATTCTTAACTTTTAATACTTAACTTTACCTGTAAAAAAATAATTATTTTTTTTATAAATTGACAACTCGATTGGATTATGTAACTCTGTGGTCTTTCTTAAACATATTTCTTCTCCTAGTTAGTGTGCTAACATAGAACTGCATAATAGTTTCCTATAACTAGAACATTCACACAATGCCTTTTTGAATAATTTAACGAAAAAATATCAATTTTTTTTTAATAACCAGCAACTGCATTCTCGCAAAATCATAATATCTCATCTCATTCACTTTACATGCATAAAAGTGAATGCGCAATTAAGCTTAAATTTAAACTTAAACATGCAACAGTTAATTAATATTTATATGGGCGCGACTTCTTTAACTGTGAAAAAATCTAGTTAATATTGGTAGCAAGTACCACAGAAGTAACATTGTCCTTATTCTGATCATTGTATATTTTACTTTATTTTCAGACTCAAGACAGTATATTGTTTGGATATGTATTAAATACTTTTTGACTTTTATAGACTCGTGATATTTTTAAAACTGTCAACTCCGAACGATATTATCCCCACAATCACTGAGCAATTCACAACATATCAACGTATTATATTTTGATAATTTAAAATACGTCAAAGTCCATGAAAACATAATTATTTGATGCATGATGGAAAAAGTACTGTAAACTAGGGAAATAAAAATATAATCAAGGCAAGATATCTCACCTAAAACATAGCACATAGATACATGAGAGAGGAGAGGCGAATTAGGGGAGCTCATGCACTTCTCTTTTTTTCTTTAGTTTTATTTTATTTTATTTTTTTCTTTACAACCATTACTTATAGACATTCGAAATTTGAGTCACGACCATAGCTGCTACGTGGCACAGAGTTAGCTGTCACATGGTGCAAGGATTTTTCCCGTAGCGACACATGGAGTACGGTGTTGTAAAAATAATGCGCTCGCAATTTAAAATAAATCATTGAATATAAAAGGGATGATTTTAATTTTAATTTATGTGTAATTATTTAAAAAAATCATCAATTAAAAATTTATAAAAGGGACCATGATAGTGCAGTATTAGTCGGAACAAGTCGATACGATAACCGAAACGGTACAAAAACATGCCGATATCGTTATGAAACCGATACGATACGAAGCAGATAACTATGACTACTACTACTATTTTTTAGATTCACTTTTTGAACATCAACCTCCATTTGATTGTGGTAATTTTTGTTTTCGGAATAAACAACAGAAAACCTAAAACTAGGAATGGCAAATGGGCAGATCGGGGTGGATATTAATGCCTCCATCCTCGCTCTGATCTCTAATAGGGATTCTTTTTATCCTTCACCCTTACCCCGAACAGAAAATGAAAATCTCCAAACGGAGAACGGATATCTAAAAAATTTAAAAAAACAATTTTTTTCAATGTATATATGGCCCAACAAGCTCTTAATTTCTCAAAAATCCTAAAAACGTCTAAAATATAAAAGTTAAAATTAAAACATAGAAAGTAGGAACGGATTAGTATTATGATCCATATAAATACAGGACATGACAAAGATTGGAGATGGAGATATATATTTGAATTCTATTTATTTTCTGAATTTTTTTCGAGAATTATTATCGAATTCTACCCGACTTCCAAATTTTTTTCTAAATTTCCAATTCATTCAGGATAAAAAACAAAAAAAAAAAGGAACGGTTCGAATGAAATTATCATCCATAACTAAAAACAGAGTCATGTGAAGTGGAAAGAATAAAAAAAGAGTATTATTTTCGTCGTTAACGAGGGGAGTGAAAAATCTAGTTTGATTTGACATTTGCCTGGCCAAAAGGGTTACAATTATGAGTCAAATCTCGTGCTTATCTTTTGAAACATGATCCGTCAATTCCCGACGGTTTCAAAACTACTAAAGTCGTTTACTGTTTCCAGCAATAGTTCGACACGTGTTTTATTACGTACTCCATATGTAAGAATTGCGTATTGGTAGTTGGGTTGTCACCAGCCAGATTGTTACCCCCAATTAACTGCTAATTACTCGGAGACTCACCAACTTGGACCTTGGGGTTATCTGGGGACTCTACGCTGACGCATTCATTCTGAAGCTCCCTTGTTTTATGGGAAATTCCATTTACATCCCCTCTTTTTCTCAGTTGCTAAATCATACCAATCAAAATTCCTTAATTTCCAAACTTGCTTCTCACTTCTTACCCTTCTAATTTCTTAATCAAACTTATCAATACCAGTATCAACGTGTATTGGTGTACATTTTTAAATTTATCACTAAAAAATAATATACATTTCTCCAATAATGTTTTTTTAAGAAAAAATCATATTGAATATTTACAATAAAGCCTCACACTAATACATAAAAATAGGATGCTTAATGGTGGAAAAGAACAGGAAAATTAGAAAATATTTTTTGGGAATGGATAGCTTCCAAGGTTAGGGCTTGATTCTGTACAATTTAACCTGCTTCGTAACAATTAGTATTTGACTTACTTAATGAACTCACATGCTAGTGATTAGGGCAAAAGGCGGTGATGAAGAAAGAGGAGCAAAAGAGAGAAGGTGGGGTTGTGGAGGATAAGGACTTGAGAGAAAGTGGAGGAAAAACGATGATAGTCTAAAGTTGGACATGGACATGGGAATGGGGGTTGTGGGTGTGGAAGGAGAAAAGGAATGGGCACTCACAAAGGACGGACTAATCGGTAAAAATGTAATGTTTGGTGTGAGTTATTGAAAAAAGTGTAGGTGCAAACAAAATTTTTTCCTCGTATTATGAGTACTTTGTCTTTTGAAAATGACAATACTAACCTTATTGTTATCTCTAAAAGTTTAATTGACCCTTAGGTAGTCTACTATCATTCATCGTGGATCGTCTACTATCGAGCCAATTCGTCCAGTTGGCAGAGAAAAATAAAAAGTAGGTACTGGTTAACGGTCTTGGATTGATGATTAGGTCAGAAAATTCTTCAGAGTTATATTATTTATTCGTAAAATTATCAGCGCAAAAAAAGTACAAAAGATGCTCGAGGAAGATGTCAACCAAACGAAAATTCTAATGTGTCATGGCTTTGTTTGAAATTATAAACCAAAAGATAAAGAAGTTATAAAGTCCGAAAAAAATAAAAAAAAATAAAAAGGAAAAAGATTTGATTATAGAATTCGACTCACCTATGTTTGCAATCATCACTGTTGCAGAGACAAGTCAGAACCATCCATCCATCCAACCATCCATCATGATCCTAAAAAGCATATAATTGTTTGTTGGGTTTTAATAAATCCTAAGGACACACCCTTTTGCATGATCTTGATCATCAAAAAGCCATGAAACACGCTGCCCAGTTTTTCTAGTACTATTTATGCTTTTAAACAAACAATTAAAACCATAAAATAATGGACCAGGTCTACTTTCAAACCAATGCTCAACACCATTCAATGGAGCAGGTTAATTTAAAACAAAATAATAACTATACTTAAAACAAGCTGTCTTTTCTTCTTCTTCTTCGATCATTTGGTGGCAATTACATTGATTCTTATTTTTTTTTCATTTCCAAAATCTTTGCGAGGACCGAAAATGTTCAGACATAGGATTTTTTACATGACAAATTGTAGAAGATAGACGTTCCTCGTGTATTGTCTTTCATGAAATAGAGAAAATCTAATGGTGTACGAAATTGGTCATTAAAATAAAAAATGTACACCAACACACTATTTGAAATTGTCTTTTTCTTTGATGCTCTTTTTTAAGAGAGTCGTGTCGATATTTGAAAAAACAATACATTGGTAAATACATTTGAATTTTTCATCTCTTTTGAAATATTTCAATTATAACTTTTAATTGGTATTAAGAATTTAAAGTAGTTTGCAAGAATATATTATTTGTTTATCCAAGCATTAACACAACTGTAAGAAAAATCAACAATTATCCCATGTTTGGTAATAGTCAACTGAGTCATATAAAATTTGGATATTGGATATTCACACTCTATATACTCATATCTATCGTATCTCATTCCTAAAAAAATATTCAAACAAATCTTTTATAACTATTAACAAATCTATAATAAATCTGCCATCTCTTATTATATTCATCACATATCTTTCATAATTTTAACTGTTAATAAATGGATTCTTGGAGACTGAGAGAATATTTTCTTTTTCAAAGTATGCAACCTCAATAGGTTGACTCAGTGATCAAGGCTTGAAATTCAAGAATTTAATTGCTTTTAAAATCTTTGATTCAAAATCTCCAAATACTATAAACGTTTATGGGCCTAATTCATATATGACTTTATTATAGTTTTAATTAGAATTCTTGTAAGTTGAGAATAGAATTAATCTTTTAAAAATTAATCAAAATATACATAAACTGTCCCGGATGTCTGAGTTATAAAAAAAAAATAGCAAAACTATCCACTATTTGTATAGGTGTATGGGTTTGCTCGTTAATTTAGGTAGGTATAGGACTTGAATTGTCTTTCCATTAAAGAAAACAAACAGCCCTCCCCTCTGTTCCATGTGACTTTATTATTGCACCCAACAACAGTGTCCCCAGACCCACCCCTAATCATAGGACTGTCTCCATTACGACTCCCTGGAGCCCCAAAAATGGCAGCACCAATGTCGTTTACTCACGCGCTCTCAAACAGAGTGGGTCTAGTCCACCCTAATTAGGGTCCATCCAAAAATCTCAAACCACGGTCCTCCCCCATGAAAATTATTCTAGGGTTTCACGTGTGTGTTTGTCAACCGGCCTTTGTCGGTCAAACTGTTCCCCCAACGCAAAAGGCCAAAAATTAAAAAAACAAACAAAGAAAAAAACTACAAAAATGCACGAGTGATTCAAATAAAGAAATCCCTTGGGAAAATAAACATAATTATTCATATATCCAATTAATTTGTCGAGAAAAAAATCTTTGGCATACTTATAAAGTGCTTGGAAACTAATTATTTTTTAATTTTTAATTATAATTTTTAGTAAGACAAAATAGTAATAGATTATTAAATTTATAAGTTTGACAATTTCATTATTGTTAGCATATAGGGTAAGGGTGGATGGATAAGAAAACTGCTCCATTGGTGACTTTTAAGTTATTCATTTTTCAGTCTATTTTAAATTAAGAGACTAAAAATAATATAAAATTCAAAATCCCATAAATGGCCTGTCAAACATACTCATGAAAAATATATAAAAGTCGAAATTTTACTGAACGTATTCTTTATTTCAGAATTTCTATGTACTTTAATTTTCTAATCCCAGAATTTTTATGTACTTTCATCTATTAAAAGATTAAAAAAATGAATGAATTTCCAGAAGAAGAAAATACTCATAAGAAATGAAAAGGGGACTGTTTGGGTCTACTCCCACCACTACCCTTCTCTTAGTTAATATTATAATAATAACAGAGAGATTGCACAGAATCTTTATAAAGACTCTTTCTACTGCTTTTCATTCCAAATCCTCCTCCTCCTCCTCCTCCTCTCTCTCTCTCTCTCTAGATGGAGCTGGGTTTGAGCTTAGGAGATTCATCAAGAACATTTGGGCTTTTGGCAAAAAATGGAGAGATCAAATCCACCACCACAACCACCACTAATAGAGGGCTAGAGTTTTGCATGGCCTTGGGGATCTCTAACGGACGAGAGCAACAAAGAGAAAAGTCAGGTGGTGATGGTGATAATGACTCAGAAGCCCGGAAGAGATCGAGAAGTGAAAGAAATGGTGATCAGAGGGTATCTATTGATCCCCCTCTCCAGCTCGGCCTCTCATGGCCTTCCGACAATGGTAAGCATGCTGTATACTTGTCCATATTTGTGGAAAATATGAAGATTTGTTAATTTGTGGGGTTGACTTTGATTTTGTTTTTGTTTTGGGGGGTTACTACAGGGAGTTCGGAGGGGGGTTCATCGGGACAGTTGAGAGGGTTTGACGTGAACAGGTCGCCGCCGGCAGCAGCGGCGGATCCGGAGGATGGCACTGCGGTGTCTTCTTCCCCCAACAGTGTAGCGTCGTCGTTTCAGATGGATTTCTGCGTTTTCAGAGGCGGTGATGGGAACAAGAGGGACTTGGAAGCCGGCGCCGGCGCCGGCCACGAGGGCGGTGAGGCGGAGAGAGCCTCCTCTAGAGCCAGCGACGACGAGGAGAACGCTCTATCTCGGAAGAAACTCAGGCTTTCCAAAGAACAGTCGGCCTATCTCGAAGAAAGCTTCAAAGAACACAATACCCTTAATCCCGTAAGCTTTACTACTTCTGTATGTATGCAGGCACTCTCTCTCTCTCTCTCTCTCTCTCTCTCTTACACACTCACACATCTATATAAATACGTTTTCATTTCGTGTGATTGTGTATGTTATTTTGTCGCAGAAACAAAAACTCGCGCTAGCCAAACAGCTTAATCTCCGTCCTCGTCAAGTTGAGGTCTGGTTTCAGAACAGAAGAGCAAGGTTGGTGGCCTAATCATTCACCTTTTTTCTGTAAATATAATTTGTATATCTATATACGCATATCTCTGTACGTATGTATGAAGACGGTATCTGTTAAACCCAGTTACCAATTTTCCTTCTTAAATCCGCAACCAAATGAAATAATTGATATGGGTTGTCTACGGATTCAAATCAATTTTCCTGGGAGTGACGAAATTTTGGTTTATTTTTATGTTTCAGGACGAAGTTGAAGCAAACAGAGGTGGATTGTGAATACTTGAAGAGGTGCTGCGAGACACTGACGGAAGAGAACAGAAGGCTGCACAAGGAGCTTCAAGAGTTAAGGGCTTTGAAAAATTCCAACCCATTTTACATGCAACTTCCGGCCACTACCCTCACCATGTGCCCGTCTTGCGAGCGTGTAGCCACAACCACCACCACCTCCGTCGCTGCCGCCACAGCCACCACTAACGCCCCTAATAGTACTACCGACTCATCATCCAAAGCTGCTACTACCCCTTTTCCTCTCTCCAGGCCCAGGTTCTACCCTTTCTCTCAATCTCAACCGCACCAATCCGCAGCCTCATGAGAGAGAAGGAAGAGAGAGAAAGGGATAACCACCATAAGAGTTTGCTAATGGTGGTGGTGGGTTGGTGTAAATACACTCTGATTCAGCTGTTTGCTGTTAGATAAGGTTTTGACAATGATGGGGGGTTGTTTGATGTTTTGGGAGTTTCTCAAGCCACACCCCACCCCCCCTCATGTGAATGTTGTGGGGGACATACTAGTAATTTTAGAAACTCAAGAAAAAAGAAGAATGAAGTCTTGAAGTAGATTAGTAGTAGAAACTTCCCACATTTTCCTGCATGTTATTGGGAAAATACAGGTTTTTGTTTCATGTTTATTTTCAAATATTTACAATGTTGGTTGTTAATTACTCTCTAGTCCCTACTTTGATGTGTGAAATCATGAAGGGTTGTGGGTTTTTCTTACTCTTATTTAATTTAGTAGTGTTTATGGTCCGTGGTTCAAGGCATGGGTCTAAGAGACTTTTGTGTGGGTTTGTGCCTCAATTTTCAAATGATTCATTCAAAGCACATTTATGAAGGAGGCGTGAGGGAGGTGATTAAAGGGGTGAGGGGGTTTGGGGACAAAGATGGGATATTGATGAATGTGTCGGGTAAAGTTGGGTGCCCCTTACAGACCCCACAAATATGAGCACACACGAGGTCAAGTACAGAGTTCATAATGAAATCATTGAATACTACAACTAAACGTTGCAAGGCTGAGAGGCACGTGAGTCCTCACGTGGGATCAATATTATTCTTTCCCAAAGACTAGAGAATTTTCTTACTATAAAACCAGTCTTTTTATGCTTTATAGTATTTTCTTTCAGATCCTCTTTGTTGTGCGGTGTAAGACTATTCACGCTAGTCTTTTTATTTTTTATACCAAATTATAAAGAAAATCTTATCTTTCTATTTTGGGTAGTAATATTTTATAATATTTTTTGTATCAGATTTTCTATTCTATTTTTATTTTATTAAGATTTTTTTTCCTTTTATATTCACTTTGAAATGTTATGAACAAACAAAGGAGAAAAAAGAAATAAAAAAATAATAAAAAAAGATATTATGACTAAATAATTTTTTTTTAAAATCAGAGTCACTATTATTTTTAAAAAATAAAGAGAAGTGATAAGAGAGACTGTTACGAGGGTTATTTGAAAAATTTACTCTTCAAATTAAAGAAAAATAATATTTGGGGAGTTTGATTAGATGCTCTAAGAAGGAGAACTCTCAACTATGAAAGGGAGAAATATTAAACTGTTTTTTTGGATAACTGAGTAGTCGAGTTAATTTATGTGATTAATTTATGTGAATCGATTGATTTTTGGTAAATTAAATTTTGTTGTTCATTTGTAGGGATCTTAATTAAAATCAGAGTAAAATTTTGTATGGGTTAATTCTATAAAAATTGATAACCTTTGAAAGATTTCGTATTTGAGATTTTTTGAGAAAAATACACGCAAAGTTCTATATGGGCTAACTTCATAAGAATTAGAGAATTAGAATTGATATCAATTGAAAATTTTTGAACTTAAAGATCTTACAAGTCAAACACATGGACTTGTGATTTTATATTTCGAGGGCAAGATTTAGGGAGTGTTTGGGAGTCTATTTTTTAACTTTTTATTTTTGACCTTTTGCATTATGGTCAGAATGAGTTTTGAATTTAAGAAAAGTGAAAAATGTACAAAATATATTTTGCAAAAGTAGTAGAATGAAAAATAGGAATAAAAATAGAAAAAGGAGTTGTAAACCTCCTTTTGAGTTTCTGTGGAACTCATTTTGAAAAATATGGCTCTCAAATAATCAAAATTCAAAATTGAGAATGGGAAAATACAAAAAAGAGGCTCTTAAACACCCCGTTAGACTATTTTCGGACTATGAATTGACAAAATTGTCCTTTTCAATTATTGTTTTTTGTTTCTATTCATTTTTTTAATATTTGTTATTTTTATCTAAGTTTTCTTTGAATTATTATTTTATCTTTGAATTATTATTTTATCTTGATGAAACAAATTTACAAAATATAAAATTATGTTTAAAAATTAAAAAATCATTAAAAACCATAAAAAAATCAAAAAAATCTTGTTTTGATTATTGTCTTTTTTGATTTTTTTAAAAATTTAATTAATTATTTATAATTTTTCTAAAATTTTTTATCAAAACGAATCAATAATTTATAAAGAGTTGACAAAATATAATTTTTTTAAATATAAATAAAAAATAATCTAATAAAAAAGTCAATAGGTCAACTGTCTCTACCATCTCTTGAATGGTCAAACAAACCCTGTAAACGACTATTTCTCTGCATCGTTCGACCATTAATTCTAGAGTTCATTAAAATGTGCTAGGATTGGGCCAATTTTGAGGTATGAATCATTATATTTGTTAGTTTCATGATTTGTAATTGTTAATCCTGTAACATTTTCTTAGTATTTAAAATCAACATTATCATTATTTAGATAAATTTTAATTTTGATGTAAAATACTTAATTAAGGTCTCGAGGTTTAATTCCTCACATTACTACCTTGCACAATTGATCGTTACAAGAAAAGAAGTCACAGACTCACAATAACAAAATTAATTAAAACTGATTAGAGCCATTTCAAGTTCTGAAATGTCAGTTGAGCAAGCCATAGATGCTTAATTTGTTCACTTAGCAAATATTATTCAACATCTAGAACAATCTCGCAACAAACACACATTTTTACATTGCTATCTCTAATGTGCTATCAACTCTTATTAAGTCACTTTATACAGGACAAAATTTGACTTTAAATGTCCCTCCGCTAGCGGAAGCTGAGATTATTTTCCAGATATTAGTCGAAATATACATAAATTGTCCCGAACACTTTGACTTATAAAACAAAAAAAAAAAAAAAAAAAAATATATATATATATATATATATATATATATATATATATTGTAGAAAAATTTATAAGCTATATTTTATTTTCCTGACTTGAAAATTAAAAAAAATAAATAAAAATTAATGCACTTCCTCATGATTAGCCTAGCACCAAACCATACAAGTTTTCATAATTCATGTCATCAACATGACATGGATAGGCTGGCTCTACATACTTAACCAAGTGGAACCTTTCATGATTATAAAATTTAACCGACCATGGGGCCTACACTAGCCCCTTATTGGGAATTATAGGGTGTATAAATGGTTAAAAAAAAAGGACGTGACCTAATCACCCAAATGGAAAGTTCAACCTCAACTACCATTGTTATAATCCAATGATTTTGTGTTAGGTTTTTTTGTGTCTATCTCACTCATTGCATAAGCATCTCAATATTCTTACAATATATAAAACTAATCTTTTTTGGTATTTTCTTCTTCTGGGGAGACAGCCATAATTTTCAAATATTGTTAATTATACAAAAAGAGTATATATAAAATGACTTTGGTATGATCATTTTGTTAAATCATTTTGAAAGATTGTGATCGACTCTATACACCTAACACACATCACAGATGTCTACATCTAAATATATAAAGGCATACACATGTGTATATCATATACAAAGATTGCTTTAAGACTTTGTAAAATTATTTGGCGCATGCTGTGTTACAACGACTTTTTAATTTTATTAATAAAATAGTGTACACCATACGGATTGAGATACATACATGATACATGAGGTGGTATTTGATCTTTTTGTTTTTGAGATGGATAGTATAGGTCATTTTTTTCTTTTATGTTATGTTGCACCATATTAATATTCTTACTAATTAAATCATTGTACTACGCAATAGATATATGACGATACCAGATCAATTAGTATATTTATTTGTTATTTCTACCGGACCACATTTTTCTAAACGTGTATTTGTTTTTTAATATTATTTAATGCATTGACGATTTTGCGTGCTTACCCAATGCACATATTCAATCACAGAGACACGAGGATTAATTTACGTGATTCTCTAAATTCGAGTACGTTCACGGAGATAGCAGATTCAATATCAATGGATTGGAGGATTATAACTCTCAACCTCACTATCTCTCTCTCTTTGTGATCTCCCTTTGTTCACTCTGCTATTTTTATTCACAAATTACATCTATTTATAGGTTGAAGATGAGAGAATTAATCAAACTAAGAAAGAGAAGATGAGCTCTAATTTGTGTGCTTTCTCGTCAATCCAAAAATACCAACTTTTCAGCTCCAAGACAAATTCACGTTTTGAACATTCTATAGATGCGTAATACTCGAGTCCATGTAACGCTAAGCTCAAGAGATTTTCACATGTAATACAAAATAAGGGAGGTGAAGGTTTGATCATTTTCAACTAGTTTCAAAGATTATGATTATATATATATATATATATATATATATAGAGTAAGCTTCTATTAAGAGATTCCTCATTTCCTGATCAAATATTGATAATCGGAACCGTTAAATGTGTTTAAAACATATTTTTAAGGGTACCCGTGAAAAATTGGCTCATCAAAATATCGAGAAGAGTTTGATCCAAACAGTTATTCATAAATACTGACAGGAACAATTTTATGAAAAAATACTTCGATCAAGCCCTTCCCAGTACTATTTTGAGCTAATTTCTTGCAAGTATTCTTAAAAATATGTTTTAAGTACATTGAACGGTTCCGATCATCAATATTTGATCAGAAAATAGGAGGTCATCATTTTAGCAAAATGAGGGATTTCTCAATAGAAGCTCTCTCTCTCTCTCTCTCTCTCTCTCTCTCTCTCTCTCACTATATATATATATATATATATATCACAATCCAAACTCAACTACCATTGTTTGATGTGTGAGTAGTCCTAGATTGACCTTGTGGAGTCGGCATTGTTTATCTTGTGGTAGTGCCACACTTTGCTTGTGGTTTGATAAATTCAATCACCACCTTCGCATGAATCATCATGCAAATTACTCCCATAAGATTAGAGTATATCTCGTAAATGATTATGTGGAAATCAATGGGTCTTCTTTATTTTTTTATAGTAAACGTTTCTGACTGGCATTGAGATTATTCTCAATTTCAGAGGGTCTAAAAGTTTTTATAAAAATTTAAGACTTAGATATAAATTTTGAAAATTATAAAAAAAATACATTTCAGCCCCTTTAAATTATATTCGTCTCCTTCCCTTTTCAAAAAAAAATCCTTCCCAACTTAATATCGACTAGTTCTTGGAGAACCAATTCTATTGTCTACTTGCAGATGCTCTATTTAAAGTTAAAATTTTTTGCCCTGTATAAACTGACTTTATAAAAATTAATAATGCCTTATAAATTTCGAATCTAAAATTTAAAAAAAATATAAAATCTAAAGACTTAATTACCAAGCCAACCACTCGAGATTATCAATAGGTCACCATTACCTTTTTCATAACCAACCAAAGCGGTTTATAATGTTTGTCCTTGTGATGACCTTTTTATATCTTATCCAATCACCACCTTGTGAAGAAGACAAAAAGTTTTTGAATTTTATTTACTTGGGATAGGGTTTTTAAGGTGGCATATTACCGTGTTATTCATTTCAACGGTGACAAATCCTTTTAAACTTTATTTTAATGAATCAAATAATCACAAAAGACTGATTAAACGACAATTATGAATTCACATCCATGCTTCTTTTTTATATCAAATCTAAAGAAATTTTTTCCAATCAACAACTTTACACGTTTATTTTTAACTTTTCTAAACAAGCTTTTCTTCTTTTTGTGAGATTGTTCGAAACTTTGGTCAAATTCATCGTTTGATGTATATATGTACGTGTTTCTCATTTAAAATATGGCAAATTGAACTGACATCAACCGAGTTTTTTGACAAATACATTGACCGCTCATGTGATTTGAGAAATTATTTCGACCTTCTTTATTTTTGAAACTATTATATGATATTAGGTACCTCTCTTATCCTTTAAAATCAGTCAAACACCGTTAGTCAAACTATTCAAACTTCAACCTTGAATTTTTTCAATAAAGTCAACTGTAAAATAATTTTTATCAAGTCTGAAATAGTCTATTTTGAATTTTTAAGATTTTTCTGAAATCGATGCTATAACAAATTCCAAAACTCTGTTAGAGTTTCGATTTCAAAAAAATCTCAAAAACTCAACCCATGTAAAATTGTACTTCCTCTGTCCCAAATTAATAGTCCCTTTTTCATATTCGAACTTCTTATGGGAGCATAATAAATATTGCTGCAAAAAAAAAAATTCTTTCCGAATATGCCCTTGAGGTAGTACTTTGTGAAATCCAAG
>JABCMJ010014871.1:0-10203 GCA_014822125.1 Arbutus unedo | reverse complement strand
CCAATTCCCTCCGACATCCATCACACAAGCCCTAAGTATATCTTCCAAAGTTTGTATTGTCCTCTCCGATTGTCCATAAGTTTGAGGATGATATGCAGTACTAAAACAAAGATCGGTTCCCAAGGTCGTCTGTAGACTCTGCCAAAACTGAGAGGTGAACCGAGGGTCTCTATCGGATACAATAGATACTGGCACTCCATGAAGACGGATGATCTCATTGACATATTGTCGGCTATACGACTCCATCGTATCTGAGGTCTGCACTGCTAAGAAATGAGCGCTCTTTGTCAGTCGATCTACTATAACCCAAATGGCGTCGTTTTTCTTGACGGAATGAGGCAAGCTAGTGAGAAAATTCATATTGACATGTTCACACTTCCATCGGGGCACGAGCAACGCCTGAAGCGTCCCTCCAGGCTTCTAATGCTTAGCCTTTACTTGTTGGCATGTGAGGCAGGTAGTAACAAATCGTGCCACGTCCTTCTTCATTCGAGTCCACCAATACCGTCTCTTCATATCTCGATACATCTTGTTGCCTCTCGGGCGTACTGCGAAACTAGACTTGTGGAATTCCTTAAGTACTAACTCACGTAGGGTGCCCAATTCTGGAACAAATATCCTATCTCTGAACCTCAAACTGGCATCGGCATGTATTGTCCACCCGGCTGGTGCCTCTCCTTTTGCAAGCCGGCGCTTGTGATTACCTGTCTCTTGATCAGTTGTCTGAACTTTCAATATCTCCTAGTGCAATGCCGAAATAGCTACTCGGCGGCTAATGCACCTTTCTGGCTAGGATCTACCAGTTGTAGGTGAAACTCATTGAGCTCATCCATCATCTTCCATTCTCTGATTGCCAATGCTGCCACCATTCCCTGAGTCTTCCGGCTCAAAGCGTCAGCAACCACATTCGCTTTTCCTGGGTGATATGACAAGGTAAACTGATAGTCCTCTAGATACTCCATCCATCGTCGTTGCCTCATATTCAACTCCTTCTGAGTGAAGAGATACTTCAAACTCTTATGGTCGGTAAAGACCTCAAAGGTTTCCCCATACAAGTAATGACGCCATAATTTCAACGCGAAAACCACCGCAGCCAACTCCAAATCATGTGTGGGATAATTCCTCTCATGATTCTTCAGCTGTCTCGATGCATAGGCTACCACTCGGCCTTGTTGCATGAGCACCCCTCCTAGTCCTTCCTTCGAAGCATCACAGTAAACACTGTATCCAATATCCCGTTCTGGTATAATCAAGACCGGTGCAGAAGTAAGCCTCCTCTTCAGTTCCTCAAAGGCCTGAATATAAGCTTCATCCCATTTGAACTTAACACCTGTTTGAGTTAATCGTGTCATAGGTCTACTTAGCTAGAGAAATCTTGTATGAATCTCCAATAATAGCCAGCTAACCCCAAGAAATTGCGTACCTCGAACACGGTCTTGGGTTGCTTCCAGTTCATCACTGCTTCTACTTTATTGTTGTCCACGGTGATTCCCTCCTCTGAGATTACGTGACCCAGAAACTTAACCTCCTTCAGCCAGAATTCACACTTACTGGCCTTTCCGTACAGCTGGTTCTCTCGAAGTATTTGTAATACTATCCTCAAGTGCTGCTCATGTTCCTCCTCTGAAGGTGAATAGATTAGTATATCATCAATGAATACCACAACGAATTGATCTAAGTATGGAGCAAAGATTCGATTCATGAGGCTCATGAATACTGCTGGGGCATTGGTTAACCCGAACGGCATCACGACGAACTCGTAATGACCATAACGGGTTCGAAAAGCTGTCTTTTGAATGTCCTCCTCCTTGACCCGTAACTGATGGTAATCGAACTGCAAATCAATCTTTGAAAAGCACTTTAACCCTCGCAACTGGTCAAAAAGGTCATCTATTCGTGGTAAAGGATACTGGTTCTTGATGGTCATCTTATTCAATGGCCAGTAGTCGATGCAAAATTGTAAACTTCCATCTTTCTTCTTGACGAACAATGTAGGCACTCCCCATGGTGACGTACTAGGCCGAATAAACCCTTTCTCCAGAAGTTCTTTTAATTCTGTTTTGAGTTCTCAAAGTTCGGTAGGTGCCATGCGATGCAGTGCCATGGACACTGGGTCGGTCCCTAGCTATAGCTCAATGATGAAATCCTCCTCCCTGGTTGGTGACAACCCTGGCAGGTCTTGGGAAAACACATCAGCATACTAACACACGACAAACGACACATGGCAATGTTGTGTCCATGTTGCCTTCCTCTTCTAGAATAAGACTTTCCATTCTTCCCATCAAGTTATCCTCCAGCCATCCCTGAACTCAAAAGTTGAGCCACCCCCCTTAAATTTAAATCAAGTCCCGTCAGTCATCATAGCGGTCACCTCCTTCTTGTAATAGTTGATTATGACCCGATGTGCTGACAACCAATGCATGCCTAAGATGATGTCAAAATTAGGCATATCGACACTCTAAGATCCCACGTTATCTGTGATCCTGCAATTTCTATCTCGCATGCCTTACATATCCGATTCACCGGTACAAAACCCCCGAGGGGTGAAACTACTCTAAGTGTCTGTACAGCTATCATGGTTTCAAGTTCTAGGGATGCTACGCATGAAGCAGAAATAAACGAATGTGATGCACCAGTGTCAAATAATACCCTGACCCAGGAATTAAACAACACAATTGTACCTTGAGTCACCATAGGGTCATATTCCTCATCCTGGAGCACAAGCATTCTTCCCCTGACCGCCTACTAATTGTTGCCTTGAAGAATATACTGTTTGGTATTCTGTCCTTGTTGACGTTGTTGTAGTCGATTTCAATTTTTTGGCAGGTTTCTGGGTTGATTGTTGTTCATTTGCTATTGTGACGGTCTCTAGCCTCCTGGTTGCCTCTGCTAATACTGATTGTCGATCTAAACTGCCTAAGGACAATTTGCCCAAATGTGCCCTTCTTGTCCGCAACCGAAACATTTCTTGCCCGCCTGATTCCACCCTAGATTGCCTCCGTTTTTTAATGCTTGGCCCCTCATCTGCTGCTAGGGCTTCTAGTTGTACGGTTTCTGGTTTTTTGGGCCATGGCGCTAGTTTTAGATTGGCCCTCCCAAAGTCTGAGCAGTTTTGCACAGATTTTAGATCCTCTTCGAGTCAGCCAGTTCTCTTTCATTGATCAACGCTGTGCTCACCACCTGAGCAAAAGTAGGGAGTTGTAACCCGATCACTTTCCCTCGAACGCCGGGGTCCAGACCCCACTCAAACTTCCTAGCCTTAGCTGCGTCATTAGGAAGGTATTCCTGGGCATGACGAGATAACTCCTCGAAACGAGCCATGTATTACATCACCGTCATATTTCCTTGCTTCAAACCTAAAAACTCCTGAATCATCTCCTATTTGATCAGGTTGGGGAAATATTTGTCCATAAATAGTTCTTTAAATCGGGCCCATGTCAGGTCACGTGCTGGTACCGTAGTCTTGGTGGTCTCCCACTAGTGATCTGCCTCGCCTTCTAACAGATAAGTGGCTAGAGCCACTTGATCTGCATCTTTTAATACCCTCATCACTTCTAGCATCTTTTTGGTTTGCCTAAGCCATTCCAATGATGCCTATGGATTAGGCTCCCTAGTGAAGACCGAAGGTCGCTGCTGGAAAAACTCGGAGAACATGGCAGTTCGATTCATCGGCCCACAAGGCAAAGGAGCCTAGGGTGGGGCCAGCATATTAGCTACTATGGCTTGGAGTATTTGGGCCAAATCTTCTACCGCTAGGTTAGTGGCAGGGCCCCCATTTCCACTATTAGCGGGGTTTGAAGAAGCTTTGGCCTCATGGCCATTCTGTCGGACAGCTTCAGAACGAGTTTCCCTCACCATCTGAATTTAAAGTTCTAAATTTACTCTGGATAGTAATGCAAATAAGAAGTCATACAGTGGAGATCACGCAGAACATAATATTGAGGGATTCAACAAAATAAGCATTTTAATAATAAGAATCAAAATCATATATTTGTGAATCTAATTACAATTTAACAATGCTAAAATCAAACAAAATCCATTCTACGGACATGTTATCACTAACAACCTTATGACTTGTCTACTAGTATCAAAATCCTAACATTTTATTCTATCTCCCTGTCAAAGCTAAGATCATAATAATCTGCCGACTCGTGGTCTTCTTGGTCCTCGGGGTTAATATCTTTGTACTCTAGAGCATCATTAATGAAAGCCAAGAGGTACCAATGGGAACTGGGGTGGAAAAGGGTAAGAATAGAGAAACATCCCAACCTCTGGGTGTTAGGATTTTATACTAAAAGCCATGACTTTATGTAATGGATTAATATTTGTTTGAATTATTTAAACAATTATTTCCTTTCTTGATGAGAATCTTTATGGACAAATGTTTGCATTATGTCTTATCATATTGTACATGAGTGTCTCTTATTCCACAAAGTAGATAATCTGGTATGTAGAGTTTGACTTACACACCTTCAGATTATCTGTTCTTGTAAAATATAAGTTTTTGATTCACGGTCTTAGGTGGAATTGGACACACCACCAATAGGACTGTAACACAGTGTTTTAATAGGTCTGTCTTGACTACGGAAGAAGTTCATTGAGGGTAGGACCCAGACAAAATGCATCAAGGGCCTTCGAAGCAACAATGACCTTGTTGATAACGTGGTTTGACCATCATTGCAGTTACGGGCGTCTACTTCTTTATCTATCAGAAGGCGAAGAATGTAGGATGGTGAACCCGTCTTGATTATGGGAATAACAAAAGAAGAATAAGCCATGAGAGGGAAGTTTGACTATAAAAGGTTGAGAAGAGATTTCCTTATAGGCTAAGAAACCTACCTTTTATACAATCTTAAGGAAACTAATTAATGGGCTGAAGAAAGTAGGCCCACGATGTTGTTGGTTGTGAAAATATGGGTATTGGGACACAATGCCTAGTACGTCTGGGGACGCATATAAAGTTACAATATTTGTTTTCGTAGTTTCATTAATTCATTTGAAATTGATAAGTGATGATATGTAAAGTACTTTAATTGTACCTGTTTGATGATTGGTGGTCATGATTTCTTGCAATTGAAAAGAATTTCTTGATGAAGTGAACACAACGTATTACGTAAAACCAGCAATCCAAGCACAAATAAACAGAAGCAAGAGAGGTTTCTTCATTCATTCATAATAAGTTTTGTATATTGAACGAAGGCCAAAAGATAGGCTACAATGGATGCAAAATAGAAGAAAATCTAACTTAGAACTATAAGCTATTCTTCCTTATGCAGAATGCAGTCAAAGGGTGATTGGACAAGTTTTGGAGGCTGATCATGCCTTGCAAGTTGTTGTTCGACGATTATTGATTGAACGTACTAGTAGGTAAGAGTAGCAATGAGATAGTTGATTTCTGTCTTTGTCTCAGTCCATAATTCTATTGTAAGCCAATCTCCTTTTGCACATACCCAATACAATTGGACCAAGAATGCGCAGTTCATCCTTGTCTATAGAGGAAAGAGAAGAAATTGTGGATCTATGAGAGTAAGGCATGGTGAATCTTCTGCGGGCTTAATCATGATTGTGTGTGAGATAGTCCAGAGAAGGTGGTTAAATAAGCACGCTTGGTTGCTTCAAAAGAAAAGAAACAAATAGATAAGCATCATGTACACACAAAACGTGGGGTGAGGGGACTAAAAGGATGCCTATTAATTAGGTAGTGGCTAATGTGTCCTTTGTTAGATGCCCTCATGTATCTTGTAACTGCCAAAAGGGAAGAAGATTACGTGTGAAGCATAAGGCGATGCTGTGTCCTTCCCTCATTTAGCCAAATATTTTTTATTCGAAATCCAATATTTTCTAGGTGAAGAAGGACAAAAAACAAGCAATAAAGCGCTCTACAAACTGCGAATGAACAAGACAAAACATTCACAGAAGGATGTATATTCAAATATTCATAACATCTTTGTACAGTAAAACACCCTTGGGTGGGTACAAAAAGGCTCGAAGGAAAAGAGTGACATGCATGTGCCATCTCGAGATGCTTAAGCGTGGTATCTTACATATTCCAAAGCATAAAGTCTAACTGCTAGCATCAGAGGAATTACTCACCATGCGAGGAGGTGTTGGACCATTAGATTGTTTAATCCTAGTTTTTAGAGATTTAATCTTGCGCTTGAGTTCATCAAGCGTAGGCAGATCTCATAGTCCAATCCTCGACGTCATTGCTGTTTCATTTGGTACTCTAGGCCAAGAGAAAATTTCGTAAGTAGATTTTCCAAGTCGTTTAGTTGTGCTAGAGTAAAGATAGAGTGTCATTGATTGCCATCGTAGCTCCAGCGGTGAAGTGAAGAAAAATAAGTCATTTGCCCACTATTTAAGCACCACAAAAGGTTCTAGGTGACATGAGCACAAGAATGCCATTTAATTACTTCTACTGTGTGTTTACCACATGTCAAGGGTAAATCAACAGGAAGGTCATGGTGAAAAGACTCAGATTAGATTTTCTATGATGATGTCTCATAAATTATTGTCTCAGATTATACGCCAAAACAATGAAAGCTTGCACGACTAGTTGGAGCTAATGAAAGTACACATGTAAATGAAAAATACTCATTAGGCAAACTGAATTACATTGAGAATGAGAACAAGGAAACTAAGTGAAAAGCAGGGGAGATAATAAAAATCCTAACATCTACGAGCTAGACTTGGACTTGCAACTTTGATTTCTACTCGAGTACTAAATTTTTTCAGCAGCAACATGGGATGACCTTGAAATAGTGTGAAAATGTCCAAGTGACCAGAATCTGGAATTTCTACCAAGAAAAGTCAAAGAATTCGTTCTATATTTTCGTATTTGCTCCATTGGCCTGATGTTTGAACCATTTATTGGCCAACAATTAGAAGGCCAGAGCTATACTCTTATCCTTGCGCTTTAGTTTAGTCTCTTTTATAGAAAACTACTGCGATGCAGTTTTGTGTTTCTTTTGGAGAGCCTTAGGAGCGTCTGAGGGAAGTTCGAACAAAATATCCTTGAGAGTAAGAATCTAGAAGTGAAGACATTGAAGTTTGTCTTTCATGTCATTATAATCCTACCAAACTTTGTGGAAGGGGTTATCCTAGTAATGATGATGTAGCGAAGGCACAGATTTCATAAAAAATCATGCGTCCAACATCAAAAGCTGCGACTACCTCACAAACCCCATAAGAAGTTTGTTCGAGGAATGTTTTCAAGTAGCACTTCGAAGGGGAGAAACGAAAAGAAAATCAATAGTTATTTGGCCTATTTAACTTGCCTATCGAGATTTCTGGAGTATATTAAGTAGTTCAAATGGAACTTTGAACATTCGTAATATAAATCGGCTATTTCTTTGAACCAATTGGATCATCCTCTAGAGGGGTCAAAGTTGGAAACTCGATGTACCATTTGGGATAATAAATGCAATGGACCTTATCAGACCATTCTTTCTCTTGGGTAGCAACTTGATGATTCAGTTCATTGAAGCTTCGAAGGTCAACTGTGTCCTTCAGCTCAATTTCTCAAAGAAAGTGGAGACAAAATGAGGAGGAATAAACGAGGCATAACGACTGAAAGTTCCCAACTCAATCTTGGGCAAGGTTCAGGGATAGGAAGTTTGTCATCCCAACTTCCTAAAGGTTGAGTTGGACAATACAAAATATCATCAGTCACGGGGAATTGGCTTCAGTAATAGAAAAAGTCTCAAAGGTCTAGCTAATGATTTCAAGAGTTCCCATGATAAACAGAGGTTGAATATGAATGAATTAGCCTATATTAGGTGCTCATATTTATAGGCGAAACACGAAGAAGTAGGAATGGAAGTTACAAAGGTGAGGATAACGAGCAGTTGTGGTTTCTCACGAACTTTCCATGGCAGGAAGTAGGCTATTCGAGTATCCACCAACATAATTTAAAACGTTAAACTATGTTGGTGTTGGGGGCATGTTGACTCCCTAATTTGTTTGCCAATAAGGATGCAACACGTGGCACTACTCAATGGAGGGGCCCATACCCGATAAAAGAAGATGAAGAGTCCATGTGGTGTGATTTGAGGTTTTAGGGCAGTTATTTAAACGCTAGAGGGATGACATGTACAGAATGCAGGAAGAAATGGAGAACATGGCTGAGTGCGATGATCATGGTCCGATTCTACATCGAAAGAGAATACCTTCTGAAGATTCAAGCGGCAAAACCAAAGGCAAAGAAGTTGCCAAGTACTTGGACAGTCTATAAATAGGAGCAACAATTGAGAGGAAAAGGAGGACAAATCTCCATAACTCTTACTTATTTTTTCATACTTGTCTTTATTTTCCTTTCCTTTCCATTCCTGTACTAGGTATAGTCATAGCAGTAGCAGTACTAGTTGTATTCATAGCTGCACTTAACTTTAGCCGTAGTATGTAATAATAGGAGTAGTTCTGTTAGAGATTAGTTCGAAGCAGATAAGATCCCTTGTAGCACTTGAATGTAATTTTGTCTTCAGATTTATTTTCGAAGTTAGTTTGTTTCATCTTTTGTTTCTGATTTTGAGCCTCCAAGCCTCAACACTTGAGAAAAATCCTCTTAATTGAAGTAAGAAAATAAATAACACAAACGCCTAAAAGTTGTTGGTTTCAACTGTCACATTTAAGGTTTTTCTAAAAATAATAATCACAAGCCTTTCTTTGTATGCTCGTGCATGAATTTAATCCTGAAAAATATTTGAACTAACAACATCATATTTCATCTTATCATATTGTTATAAAACATTAAAAGGGATTTAAGGATAGGATAATTTATTGAGTCTCATAGCTCATGGTGCATATTTTTTTGCCCATGGTATTTCACGCCAGGTACAGAAGATGATGGTGTAGAATTAGGATATCTGGCTGACAACAATGTTGTGGAGGAAGACTTCTTCGGGTCATAGTTACATCGGGTAAATGCTCTGTATTTTTTACCTTTTGAATAGTATTTCGAGATATATCCCACTTTTGTCGGGCTTAATTTCTTATCCCAGAGGGTGTACCAAACAAATTTGTATCTCTCCCTTTATTTATGAAAGAACAAATGTTTTGAAATTTGAAGTTTTTTTATTAAAATGTCCAAAAATTAGGGCATTACAGTAGGCATGGGTAATGCGCTAGTATATGTGTAGGTTATAGTCAATCTCAAAATTTATGAGATTCAATGCTATTTAATAAATTAGACATGAATATAGTAGTTTCAAATTAGGATAAAATATTTCAAATTAGGAAAGAATGTATGGTTTCTATAATAGATCAAAAATAGGTTGAACTCGTGCATAATTCATACGATTGGTATAAAGATTCACGACATTCATTGTTCAAAGGCTTTTTCAAGGATAGTTTTTGTTACGTGGTAAGTATATAAAAAAAATTCGTTCTATATTTGATGTGTATGTTTTTGCATGTGATTAGATGATAAATGATTGAACTCTTGAATGAGTTATACCAAAAATAGTACACATGAGAAAAAAAATGTAGTATACATGATGATAATAAATTTAGATAATATATGATAAATTTAAACAAAGAGGACTATAGCTCAAAAAACCAAGAAACAAATTTATCATATTCAGATACTACATTTAGCAGTCGATAGAATAGATTGGAATGACATCCACTCAGCTGAACTTGCAAAACACTTGACACCAGTGTGCTACCTTCCTAATATCCCTTTGATGCCTAAGTCAGAGCTTCTAGTGGAGAAAATGATAAGGAAAGCTTATGAAAATTAAATAACTGAGTTTTTGTACCTTGTACTGTAGGTTTAGCTTAGGTTATATAGAATATTGGAGCCTCCGTATCACGTGGCACATGGAGTATGATTAGGAGGTAATTTCTTGGAGATAGGAGTGTCTCCAAAATAAACTCTATGATCCTTATCCATTATTAGATTGAGATGAAGAACCGTTACAGGAGATTTGGCCATATCCCGTGATCTTAGGAACATAATCAAACAAAGTCAGAACAGTATACAACTGAACAATGTAGCCTTAAGGAATGTTCTTGGAAAGTTAAGCCTTCTCAAACTCTGCAGGTAGTTGAGCAGGAGGAGATATCCAAACTGAGGAGACATCTGATTATCCTGGCCATAAATGCCTGAACGTACTGTCAGTTCTCATACTCATTAGCTACTCCCTATTTCTGAGTGAGCACTGGATATGAGGAAATATCAAAATAAAGAAAGAGAAATGATGG
>JABCMJ010014865.1:2574-18121 GCA_014822125.1 Arbutus unedo | reverse complement strand
AAGTAGATTTGTTATTTTATTTTTATTTTTTTGAAAAAAATATGTTATTACATAATATATGGGTTAAAACTACAATTAAAGATTTAAAATCCTAAAATACTCAAAAAGATCTACGTTTCATCTCCATCTCCATTTCCACAGCGATCTCTGTACAGTGGTATGTTTCTTGCGCCAGATATATGTTTCTTTTCTTCAATATATTTAATCAACTCAATCATAATACATTCATCTAGACATCTTTTTTGTTTGTATTGATTGCATTGTTGTTTTGTTTGAGTAGTATTAATGTTCATTTATTAATCATTATATGTCTGTGTCAGTATCCGTGTCCGTATCTGCGTCCGTGCTACATAGGGTATGATAATCTGTTCTTCAAGTTTAAGTTATTGACCGGACAGTGTGGGTGGCATTTGGTGGGGGTGATAATCTGTTCTTCAAGGTTATGCTATTGAGAGTTCATAGTGGGTGAAGTTCAACTTCAACTTTCTTCAGTAAGACGTTTCAAATGTTAAACAAAGAATAAAAAGTGTAAACATAAATAATTTTCTGTGCAAAACCATTTTATGTAAAAATATTTTCCAGTTGTAAAACATTTAACGTCAAAACAAACAAGCCTCAATCATCCTCTTGGCCATCAATAGACAAGGCAATGTGTAATCAGACCCATTTGCTGTTAATTGCAGTTTATTGCTCCTATCTGGTTGACTGTTTTGTATTGTTTCGGATGATAACAAAGATGAAACTCCCTATGCACATTGGTTGTGACCTTGCATTGGGATACCATTTTGGTCATTTCCGCCATTGTCTCTCATAGGTTTGTGGGATCCATTCATCTAATGTTCCCCTCTAATCTTGCATCTTTCTCTTCATGTCTAGGCAATGGCAGATCAGATTGAACAAATGGGGGTTACAATAGAAACCCACCATAAGGTCAGTGTATATTTAGGCTTCTAGGTTGACTTACAGTTCTTGGTCTGTTTGTGATTCTGCAATAGTTTCCTTTGCTTTACATGGTTTACTGTGACCAGCAACTGGAGGAATGGGAAGATAAACATGATGTCCAGGTTCAAAAGTGCTCTGATTTGAGCAGCAAACTTGAAGCTACACAGGTACGTTCTACTCATATGTGGTTATTCATGATTTGGCTTCGTTCTTAGGCTCTTATTATACAAAGCGAAGTTGTGCAGAAAAGCTTGAATGAAACAAGTACATTGTTGGCCAGCACTGACGAAGAGTTACGGAGATGCCAGTATGCGCTGAATGAACGTGATTTTATTATATCTGAACAGAAAAAAGCAGGTATGGTTGAATATATCTGCTACTGGAATTCCACTGTTAACTGTGTCAAACTTCTAATTATTTTGGCGAACATTGTGCTACAGAAAATGCATTGGCTCATCAAGCATGTGTTTTGCGGTCTGATTTGGAGAAGTCTCTGCAGGATAATGCTTCACTACATTTAAAAATAGGTATGTGGTGCTATGTAGAATATATAAAGAAATATGGATTGCTGAATGATCTCTGACTCGTGGTGGCTGATTTTGTATTCTGTAGCAAGAGAAGACAGACTGAATGTTGAAAACAGGTCAGTTGTGGACAATTTTCGAACTGAGCTTGTGCAGCAATTGGGCTGTCTTTGTAACACACTAGGAACATCGATGTCTGAACAAAATGATCACCTCCGGCGCATTGAGAAACTATGCCATTCTTCTTTGGAGATCCGCAATAAGGTACTAACATTTTGTCTTCGCTCTATTTCTTGTTAAAAAATGTTTTTGTCTCGCATTATGAAGTTATTTTGCTACTGCTTTAAAAGTTTTTTTCCTTTTACATGCGATTTAGCTTCATCCATAGCCTTACGTCTCCTTAAGACTCTGAATGTTTATTTCATAGGCTGTCCGTGATTTAAAGAATAAACTGATTGCCTCGAGGGTGCTATACATTTCTCACATCGACGCTGTGCAAAATGTTGTTCGTTTGCACAATGCCAACTCTAATGCTGGTTTAGAGGAGATTTCAGCATCGGTTTCTTCTAATTCACATTCTATCAAACAAGTAGGTGGCAGTAACTTCAACTTTGCTCGAATGTTACAATCTAGAAACCTCATTTGACATTAGCATATTTGTTTGAGATGCTAATTTGTTATATTTGGTTGGTTGCTATGGAATCAGTTTTTAGCTGCAGAAGCTGTAGAAACAAATTCGATTTTAGAGGATCTTCAAAGCACTTTATCAACTCATCAAGGGGAAATGGCACATTTTGCTAGAGAGCTACGTCAGGTCAGTGCAACTGTACTTCCTTTTTACTGAGTACTAGCAATGGCGATGCCCGTGCAAGGCATGGGCTATTTAGAGCATTAATTATAGCATTGTTTTAGATCATTAAGTAAGTTTTTTATAAAGTTGTTTTTTTGTTTTTTGCCTTTTTGATGCTCTTAATCTAAGTTGCACGGACTGGTGTGGATAAAATTTAGAGCATTAGCTCGTAGATATGGATTGAATTTTAGGGATTGGTGTGTGGATTCATTAAATGTACTTTTATATGGAACTGAATTAAAAGTTGTCCCATTTGTTTTTTTAAATATTTTTTTTGGGTTATAAAAATGAAAAAACGTATATCATATTTCAAACTATTTCAAAGAATAACCCTCAGCAGGCCATATAACTGATATCCCACATAGTATGTTTTACATGACACTAATATTTGCCAAGCAATTATTGTGGCCCGTGGTCCAAATAGTTTCAAATATAAACAAGGCTTCAGATGACACTTCTGGTTCAACCCAATACATTTGAAGCCCATTTTACTTTCATCTTGTAAAAGGAAAGGCAACATCAAACACATGGAGTTTCTCTCTTTTTCATCTTCTTCTTCTTAGAAGGATCCGGTATGAATTTTAGACCCACAACCGTGTCTCTTTGGCTAAATAGAAAGCAAAGTATTTGATCAAAAGTAATTTGTACATGTCTCTCTTTGGCTACAATAAAGTCTAGAACCCATTATGTGTATACTTGTTTTAGAATTTTAGTTGACAATGTCTAAATTTCCATAATAATTTATGGTAAAGGGCAAACCATCCAAGCTCATCATACCCACGAACACAGTTGTCAATCCGTGAATGGAATTGAGAATCGAAATGGTTCTTTTTTTGAATTGTGAATCGCTCTGATTTGGTCACGATTCCTAAAATATGTTGAAATAAATATCTTTGCCTTTGAATGACAAAATTTATTGCAAAAGTCGCTATGTTAGGCCTAAATCTGTAAGAATACCGTCTTAATTGAACAATTGAGGATCACATGGTCTAATAGAAAAGGCCCTTGCTTGTTTTGCAAGAGATGTGGATTCAAGGAATGTGATTTTTGGCTTCTTTCCTATAGGAAAAGGATTCAAATAACCCTTCTAGGGTCTTTGTAATTATTATGTGTCATCTTTTTTTACGTGTTTATTAATAACATTTTTTTATTTTGCCATGATTATTGATCCAGTTAGATATGAATTTATGCAAACGAGAATTTGAGGTGCATCATAGGAGAAGATAAAAAAGTTATATTTAAATCAAATGAAGAGAAATTTGATACAGAACCATACACAATTAAATGTATCCATTGTGAAATTTCCAACTTCAAAAGTTTTCAATAATAACATTTATACTTTGTTACAAAATTGAAGCCTATCTATACTTTTGTAAAAAGACCACTCAAAACTAATGGTATGAAAATATGACTAAAAGTGTCAATTTGTTTTTGTTTTTAGTCGTTTATTTTCGTCAAATGAGTTTTTGTAAAATCACCACACTTTCTAACAGCTCAATTGATGATTTCAAAATTTTGTAGTGAAACATTTTTAAAGTGAATTGATTTTTGGTGCATTGAGCGGACTGTATGGTCTGCATTATGAATCGTAAATTTTTTATCTTCCAATTATTCATCCGCAGATAAGAATTGGTAGCTTGGTGTATCGAATCGAATAGTATGATATGTATTGTAAATACCATGGTTTTGATAACAGAGCCCACGAACAAACATTTCCTTTACCTGACAGTTTTTATCACTACCCAATAACTATCACGTGTTTCATGTAGGTAACATCGCTTGCATGATAATTCTCTTTAGGAAGTGAGTAAAAGTTATCATGCAAACACAAGAAAAAAAACGTTCCATTGCATCAGTGAACCGTTGAATTCTATGGGATGAGAATGAAAAAAAAAACTATTGAAAGGACAAGGTAAAATTAGAGCAAACTAAAAAGGGGAAACTGTAATTTGTAGGATAATTGTGAGGGCTAATGGCCATGAATACAAATTTATGGCACCTTCTGATAATTTATGCTGCATTTACAACTCTAGCAACTCACTCGCTTCTAGTCTGAAAAAACTTCCTCTATTTACATGTTAACAGCATTCATGGGTTGCTTAATAAGTTCATATATCAACGACTTTAGCTGCTTTTATAATTTTATTACTGTTATCAAATAAAATATGCTTTCCTTTATATATTTCACTTCTTACTATTCGTGATTGTGGATTGTACAGAGATTTAATGTCAGTATTGAGCACTTGAAGAATATCTCAGAGTTCACTCATGGATTTCTCCTTGAGCTTACAGAAGAATCAAAAAAGCTTCAAAGCCATGCAACCCAAACTGATGAAATTCAGGCGACAAGTATTGCAGAATTTCGGAAGGCTTATGAGGTATATTTTCAGACTATTATGTGCAGAAATTAACATTTGTATATCTGATAGTTTTAGCTTTATGCGTGCAGGAGCAGTCAAAGTTGGATGCAGAGAAGCTTATTGCTCATGTGACCAGTTTAGTCTCTGATCATATCCGTCGTCAAACAGAGCTGGTTTGTTCATTGTATTGGCTACTTTTTAATTTCCTTCACTTGTTTTTTTTTCCTTCTAAATAAAGGATATTGTTCATGCTGGAAGGTCGATTCACGGCTTATTGGTCTTAAAGAAACTGTCATTGGAAATAAGATATTTTTGGATGGGCATGTTTCCTCGATGGAGGGCATCACAACAGATGCAAAAAGGAAATGGCAGGAGTTCTCTATGCAAGCAGAGCATGATGCGAAAGACTGTGCTGATTTCTCTTCTGCCAAACATTGCCGTATGGAGTCACTCCTTGAGCAATGGTTAGGAAAGACTCTTGTGGTGTTCTTTATCTTGATTATATTGCAACCAAACTGTTTGCATCTTTACCTTTACATTTTTTGATTGCAGACTTGGGGACCTTGCTCTAGTTCTTTTGCTATTTTTGTATTACTGCTGGTACTTTTAGAGGTGTTGGTGTTGCAGGGTGTGTGGTTATTCTTAATAGCTGCTTTTGTTGATGGTTTGATATTTTGCCTTCAGTGTAGTCACTGCTGAAAAAGCTTCCAAGCACTTGAAAAGCACGCATGAGACCATTAACGAAATGGGCAGTCAACACGTCTCAACGCTGGTGTCCCTTGTAAGGTCTGTTGTTAATGCTTCTCATAACACCTCACTTTGTCATGCGATGCACAAGAATACGAGAATCCCAGTATTCCATGGCTTTCAGTAATTTTGTTGCCAACTCTGACATCAATATAGCCAGGATTAAGATGAGGATGCTTTTAGGATAATTATTGGGGGATTCGCTATGTCTTTTGGCTTGGAACATCATATTTTTGTAGTTTTTTGTAATAATATTATATACTATGTTTCCTGGCATGTTAGCTACACTTCAGCACAATCAAATCGTGTTAATTCTTCTCTTCTGTTCCAGAAATTTGTCAGAGAGTAATGAGCAACATGATACTGAGATTCTTTCCGCAAGGGTCACTGCTGAAGAAGATGGGGCGAAGAATAATGAAGACATCATCCGGCACTTTGATAGTGAGTAGTGTTAAAGTCCCTGTCTTGTACAGTTTGTATGCTGCAGTTAATCTCATGATGTTGTTACCCAATTCTTTACAACTTTGTTACCTAAACTAGTCTTGTCATGTTATGGATACATCAGGGTTTCCGTTTGACAAATAAAATCATGAGCCCCCATACTAAGGGTGTGTTCGGTTGAGTGTTTCTAAAATAATTTTTGGAGAAAAAAACTCTCAGATGTTGTTTGGTATAAGTGTTTCAGAAAAAATTTGGGAATTAAATTTTTTCGACATTTTTGATGTATCTCTTTCTCACTTTTCTTTAATAGGGAGATAAAGTTGTTTGGGAAAAAAGTAAAAATGTTTGAGAAATTTTTTTTAGAAACTTGTTTGGGAAAAAATTTCTCAAACTATAAAACGAACACACCCTAAATGGCTTGGTTTGCAATTGATAAGCATACCGATGAGTGACTTACCTTTATCTCCTTGTGTCTAAGACGATAAGAGTGAATCAGATAATTTTTTGAAAGTGTTATGCACTTGATTTTTCTATGCCTAAGCTGGGATTATCTTTCCCCCCCCACTTTTGGTATTATTCTTGTGAAGCTATTTTTTAAGAAACTATTTCTAGCTGGCCTTGCACATGGTTAGGAAAATTTCAATTGTAATCTTTTGGTTGCACAATACTAGTGAATTTTTGTACTTAAATAAGCAAAAACATCCCTCATTTGAGTTAAGGTTTTACCTAGCTTGTTGATGAGTCTACGTTTCACACTGTGGGCCTTTATGGATTCTTATCTTGTCAAATTTGAAGGGAATTCTTCAGAAATGTACATTCCTCACTTTTTATCTGGTGCAGAGAGGATAATTATCAGTATCACATTGGTTAATGAAATACTACACATCTCGGTGGTCCATGTTTGATGATTTTCTTCACGTTCATGACAATGCTTTGTGCCAATGTTGTCAGTGTTGCAAATTGACCGTAACATGTTTTGGCGTCTTCCAATCGAACTTTTCTCTAGATTCATATGTTGTTATGGGTTTGGAATTCTAATCTTGTTCCTAAGCATACATGTAAGCATATTTGTTGTTGTTTGGAAATGTTCTGTAGGTCTATCAGAGCAAGAATGTGGGTCTATAACTGGTGTTTTAGAATCAGTAAAGGCTCATGGAAATACTATTGACGTTCTTCGGGATGATTCCTCTGTCCAACTTGCTTCTATTGAACAAAAAGCAGCCGATGCCTTCCAGCACAAATTTATGGTATGCATATCTTGCTTCTTACTAGTCATCACTCCAAAAAGATTTAATACCATTGGATGTCCACTTTTAAACCAGTTGGTTCAACGAGAACCAGAGTTTGTATCACGGCATTGAAAAGTTTAGTAAGGATTTTGAAGTTTAGCCATTAAACCTCAATCAAGGAAATTTTAAGAATATAACTCTACAAGCTATGCTGTTTGCTTCTTTACTCTTCATTGGGACCTGATTTTGATTGCTTGGCCCCATCTCAGGTTAGAAAGTTGAAATCATATTAGGTTTGTTGCTCACATGACGCAACACCCTTTTTCGGTTATAAAAAATCTGGTCATAGCTCAGGCTCGAATATAGCTGCTTGTTTGGGCAAGGACCATGGTGGTTTGATGGTCAGGAGAGAACTAAAGCACCTTAGTGAATCTAAGAAATTATATTTACTAATCAGCTAATTCGGTTTTGCTTTGATCAATTATGCATAATTACAAACTTTACTGCAAATCTGTCATGTTCGCAGTTCAGCCTATTAGAAAGGTTTAAAGGTTGATTTCCTAATTTGTCTGCAATAATTCCCAGGATTATGAGCCAACTGGAACAACACCAGTGAGATCTGAGCCAGCTGTCCCAAGTAAGGTGACTATTGAATCACTTCGGGCCATGCCAATGGAGGCCCTTCAGGAGGAATTTCGAGAAAACTATGCATACGAATGTTCTGAAGGAAAGGGGTTAAAGCCGTCCCTTATACCACGCTCACCCCTGACCCAACTCAATGGATAGAGGAGCACGTGTTTTTTTGTTAATGGTTTTTTTTATATTTTCATCTGTATTATTGTATTCCGATATACGAGGATGCAGCAGCTACGCCTTGGGGGGCTTGTTATCCTTGATAATGTTAGTGCAGAATGTGATAGTGTCAAATGTCAACGAATCTGAATAAATCCCTACTTGGGATTTGGCAAGTTATAGGTCAATTAAGGTTGTAAATCGAGGTAAAGCTCCACATCATTTGTCTAAGGTTGTTTTGCCCCCAGGATAATGTTATGCTGAGGTATTTGTATTGTGTTGTAGGAGTATTTTTGCTCAAGTCGAAAGATGGAAATTCTTTTTTGGCAAGTTATTGAGTCAACGAAAAATTGTTCTGTTATTTATGTTGTCCTAGGTGTCTATTTTGCATAATTTCGTTTGGAAATTTTCTTAAGTAATCATATCTTCTCACTTTGATTTTGTTCAACCTATAAGCGAGTTTTATTACTGTTTCATGCAGAATTTATGTGATGGATATGTAGGTGTTAATCCTTCATCAAGGTACAAGTTTTAGATTTGGCTTGTGCTTGGATCATGAACTCATGTTGAGACTAATAAAGAAATGGGAAAGGTCAACAAAAGAAGGAAGAATAATCAAGCGAAGTAATGAATTTTCTTCCATTTTCATTCGGGCAAATCGTTTGTCAATTGAGGTTAAATATTGCTCTTGCTCTGGGATTATTTCTTTTTGGTTGAGAACACTTTTGCGCACATTCTCTTTTAGTACCCCTTTTTTTTGGGCAGGGTGCTGAGTCAAGCTACTATCTGGTTGGAAAAATCTTTTTTAAAAGATTGTGGGTATTATGTTTGGTGATTTCATGTTTTTTGTCAATTTTTTTTAGTTTAATTGTTAATCTCCATAAGAGAATGAAAAAGAATAAATCACACGATACCTAGTGTGTAATAGGTTTCAACAGCCAATTTTTATAATATGGTGAACAGAAAAATCATTTTGATCTTATCAAATTGAATATTCTCATGAATGGATGCCATTATAAAAGCGAATCATCATATAAAAACAAATAAAAGATATTAAGTCCTTGTGATATTTGATTGTACTTTACCACTTATAACTTTTAACTCTTTGATTAATGTTCATGTGTGAAGACCTTATTTTCAGATATTTTGATCTAACTACAAGGTTAATATTTTTGTTTCAATTAGTCCCATGATTAATTGAATATTAATTTCAAAAAAATACTCGATACTCATGCTAAGCAATATAAGACTTCTATTTTTGGTTCATTAAATGATAATATAGATGCATTTTATTCTCGTATGTAAAATCTTTAAAATAAATCCATGTAACCAAGTTATGTCGGACTAACATGTGAAGCGTAAACTGCAGGAATGGTGCATACAGTCTAACATCCCTGTTTGTTTGGACACCAACTCACTTACGCAAGTCACACATTCAAGATATGTTGGGAGTATGAAATGTCACTCAGTGAATTCTCATAATTTTTTTTTGTGCACCTTTCATTTGCGGCAAAACACTCAATTTATGTTAGTGCAGATAGGAGTTGGGTTTTCGACGAGTACTCTGATACTTAAGTTAGATTCTATAAGAAGTAAAATCAACTTGAAAGATTCAGAATGAGAGTTGCGTGTATCTGAGAGTGAAGTGCACCTGGGCTATTTATAAAGAGAACCTTCAACGGACATCCGAGAGTATTGGCTAGAAATATCGCGTTGTGAACCACAAATCACGGCACTTCTGCCACGTGTCCTACGTTCATGCGAATCGGATGTCTTGTAACTTTTTCGTCTCCACATCTTTCCAAGCGACTGCGTGCAATGTGGGGGACATGTCACCACCTGGTCGTGCCGAGCATAGTGTCCTCGGCGGCACAACCAAACATTGTGAGTTGCGAGATCCATGGACCATCCCGAATGTCGACCATTGATAAGGTTCGGCTTGCAGTAGAGTTGTGCACTCGACAGTGCTCAAGGCAGACCAGACGGCCTTGTCAAACCTCACGGTTCTATATGAGTATATGAGCCTCTAGGCTTGATCCAGCTCGAACTCAACACAAATGGGTTGACCGTCTACTTAGGCAGAATGCCCCTTGCCTTGCACATCCGACCTATCACAATAGTCCCTCAATTCCTGTGCTCGACACTTGACTGATGAGAGAAATTGAACAAAATACTGGCAGAAGCTACATGACGTGCGATGACATTCATGATCTACATGACGTTTGATCGGTTGTACCAACCCATATTTAAAAGGAGCCATTGGCGGCAGATGTGGCTGCTCACATGAACCGTCGCTTCCCAGATCATGCCATGTGTCGTTCATCCAACGGTGAGAGATGAACCTTTGCATCTTCACGCGGTCACTTTGAAAATCGCACAAAAGTATGAGAAAGCAAATCCTAGAGTCTAAGAAAGAAGCCTCCTCTCTCGCACTTGCATTCTCCTCAAATTAAAATTATCGCGATTCATTCTTTGGTCCAGTTCGTTTACTCGTTCCAGGTATTGAATCCATCTCTCTATTCATTACGACTTGTAAATCTTGTTCTTTCCTAGTCATTTGCATGAATTTTATGTGACTTTTCTTGGTTTTTTGAATGACGTCCTCGACTGTTGAACTTGAGGCTGTCATATCAGCCCCAGCAATTGATTGAGGGTTGCGCTTTATGGTCGAGCCTCGTCAACTTACCACCGTACGACCGTTGATTAGTTTTCCTATTTTCTCACGTCACCCGTGCACTGCTTACTAGGATGTCTGAGTTACAAGTTGACTCTGTGCACTTAATAACGTCCAGTAGTGGATCTGGTGCCGAACCATTAGAGGCCAGCCTCCAATCCGAGGAGTCCAGTGTCAAAAAAACCTGGTACACAAAATTCTGAACAGATGCTGAGAGTTTGGTCCAATTCTATGAGGCCTACAACATATTGAGCAACATTTATATAGAGCTGATCTAGTTGGGCAAGGAGCCCTAGGCCGATGAGTGACAAATTATCATGTCACTAATGGCCATAATAGAAGGGGGATTTGGTTCCCCCTTCACTGTTTCCTTAAGCATGTATTATCAACCCTAAATCTTACCGGTATAGAGTAGGTCGGTCAAGAAGTCACTTTTGTTAACTTTTATCTTGGCCTTTGGGAATTTTTAGGATTTTTTTATTCCTTATAAATAAAAAATGTTGGGGCACGAATTCCCCGTCTTAGGCTCACTTTTGCAGAGAGTAATTTAGCTCTTTCTTAGTTACGAAGCAAGGGTTTAGTTAGGCTTCTATAGTACCAAGTTCTTCTTTTATTTTTCATGTGTTGGTAAGGTTTGTGCAAGATAAAAGTAAGTCTTGTATTTCCATTTCTTAGCTTATTTTCCTAGCAGAATCTGCTAACCTTGTGATACTTTGTATTTTATCCTAGTTTAAATTTAATCTAGTTTGTCACCATGTTTCACATGTTAATCATTTGTTACTTAGTTTTCACTACAAGTATACTAGGCTAATCCTTTAAGGCATGGTCCTAGGATGACTTTCATCCGATAACCTACACTAGTTAACATCTTCTCATATGATCTTCAAAGTTTGTTATAAAATGGTGTAAGTTCTTGCTTTAGAACCTAAACAAGAGTTGTTAAATCTTTGCTTAAATGTGAATGGTGAACCTTCGTTTGATCTGTTGAGTGGTTCCTGCACACAAGTCAATGATCGAGGGGTGGTAGGCTGGTCGTGGACCCTTCGACGATTAAGTTAAAATCGTGGTCTCTAAAAGATGAAAGCTCTCAATCAATTTAGTAAGTAATGTGTGCGTATCTCCTTTTCTGATTGACCTCCATATTTATGTCCCCGAATGCGGCATGATCAGAGGTTGATTGAGGACTGTGATTGAGGTGTGTTTTCTTCCATGTTAGGAAGGTCATATCCTTCCCGATGTATTGCCAAATAAAATATTTGCATGTAGTTCCTCCTTCCACATCGCACAGGCCGACCGGTGTGGGAGCGCCCCTTACTCAGATTGATCGAGCAGGGGCCACGTGCCGACCAGACTTGAGTTCACATGTCGGTATGCAAGGGCTCTAGATCGGCGGTTGTCAGAATTGGACTCATCAATTGTAATTCAAACTCACTACTTTTTTCGCTTTAAATGAGAAAATATACACGTGAAACTTGAATATCCTTTATTAACATCTCCGAAAATTGAGGCGTCACAGTTTACGAGCGGAACATTTTTCTCTGGAAATTATGGTATTCATCTTCTATACCCAATTTTGGGTTTGTTGGGTATTCTAATATACTTTTGGCCATTAAATCTTGCAATGGTCTAAAATCTCTTGGTGCTAGTCGAGTGGAGGGGGGAGGGGGGGGGGGGGGTGCCATGCACTTATGCTGACTAGTCAGAATTTAATCGGTGTCTAGAGATTAATCGATTTTTTTTATTGATTTAAAAAATATTTCTCCCATCTCCCAAAATTTAAGTAAGAAATAATATAAGTATAAGAAGAAAATTAATGATAAATTAATAATTATAAACTAAAAGCTGAATAGTAACTAGTCAAAAATAAAATTCAGTGTTCAAAATTCAAAATAAGATGAAATTAACAAATAAAATTCTGAAATTTATTTAAAATCTAGAAGTTTATTTAAGATAATATTAATGTAACTGTATTTTTTTTAAATAATTACTAAATCAACACACCAATTAATCATGGTAGCCAATTAGTCGTGGCCTAATTATCGATTAATACTGAAATGCCTAATGTATGCCTAAAAAGTAAAGTCACAATGTTAAACTATTGCTTCTTAACGCTGATTAGTTGCTTGCTTAGGTCGACTTTTAGAAAAAAAAAAACATTTCATGTAATTCAACGGTTAGAAGCGCAAGGAACACTGCTATACCCAAAATTGGGTAAAGAGGGGTGAAGGATTTGTGTTGTGCACTAATCCACAACTCAGGTGCTTTATAAGTCCCCGATCAAGAGTTCGGTTATTTGGTTGAACTATTCATTTTCTTTATCCCGTCGAACAGATATTCTACAAAAGAATTTAGTTTATTAAATATTAATATTAATAAATATATATGATTAGAACATATTTTTCTTCATAAAAATCATCTATTAATAATCTTAAAAATAAATTGTGATTACTAATAAAAATAAATTGTGATTACTAATACTCACTCAACTTGGATTTTATTTTGAAAGTCACCCACTTAGTAAGATCAAGAAAGTGAAGGCTATCGGATCCACCATTTTATCGACCGTTAAAACCTCCTTGTTAAGAATTCTCCTAGTCGGATGTTCAAACTCAAACATCATTGCTTTCTTTTCTCTAACCATGAAATCCATCGCCTATTCTCAGCTTCGCCTGCTATATCCAGAGTGGATCCCATAACCGAACCTCACACCCATATTCACACCAACACAAATCCCAATAACCTTCAATCAGAAACACCAATTCTCCAGTTTCGCCCCCCTATGGATCCGAAACGCTACATTTCTGAACTATTCAAGTGTAACAATCTTAACCAAATAAGAGAAGTTCATGCCCAAGTGGCTGTCAATGGCTTACTCCATAACCTTATTGTCACAAACAAACTTCTTTACATATATGTGCGACATAAAGCTGTAACAGATGCTCATGCCTTGTTTGGTGTGATGAGAGAGAAAGACCCAGTTTCTTGGAGTGTAATGGTTGGTGGTTTTGCCAAGGTTTGCGATTATTTGAATTGTTTTGTGACATTTAGAGAGTATATTAGATCTGGCGAGTGCCCTGATAACTATACACTGCCATTGGTGATAAGGGCTTGTAGGGATGCAATGGATGTAAAGATGGGTAGATTGATTCATCATATTGTTCACAAATTTGGGTTTCATTCTGACCCTTTTGTGGCGGCTGCGCTTGTTGATATGTATGCGAAATGTCAGGTTATTGACGATGCAAAGAAACTGTTCGATAAAATGCAAGAAAGAGACCTTGTGAGTTGGACTGTCATGATTGGTGCATATGCTGAGTGCGGGAATGCTAACAAGTCTTTGGTGTTGTTTGATAGAATGAGAGAAGAAAATGTTGTACCTGATAAGGTCGCTATGGTTACTGTTGTGAATGCTTGTGCAAAAATGGGGGCTATACACAAGGCTAAACTTGTAAATGAGTACATACTGAGGAGGAGTTTTTCCTTGGATGTAATCCTCGGTACAGCGATGATAGACATGTCTGCTAAGTGTGGGAGCCTTGATTCAGCTAGGGAGATTTTTGATAAGATGAGAGAGAGAAATGTAATAACATGGAGTGCAATGATTGCGGCGTATGGGTATCATGGGAAAGGCCGTGAAGCCCTTGAATTGTTCCCTTTGATGTTAGCAAGTGGGATATTACCAAATAGGATCACTTTTGTTTCCTTGTTATATGCTTGTAGTCACGCAGGTTTGGTTGAAGAGGGTCTCCACCTTTTCAACTTGATGTGGGAGGATCACTCTGTGAGGAGGGATGTGAAACACTATACGTGTATGGTTGATCTCTTGGGCCGTGCTGGGAGACTTAATGAGGCCTTTAATTTAGTTGATGATGAGAGTGTAGATAGAGATGCAGGGCTTTGGGGTGCATTACTTGGAGCATGTAGGATTCATAATCGTATAGAGATGGCAGAAAAGGCGGCAAAATCTTTGCTTGAACTTCAGCCTCAAAACCCAGGACACTATGTATTGCTTTCAAATATTTATGCTAAAGCAGGTAGGTGGGATGATGTGGCCAAGATTAGGGAACTAATGACTCATAGAAGATTGAAAAAGATTCCCGGTTGGACTTGGATTGAGGTGGATAACAAGTTCCATCGGTTTAGCGTTGGAGACCGTACTCATGACTTGTCAAAAGATATATATAAGATGCTTGAGATGTTGATTGAAAAATTGGAGTTGGCTGGTTATGTCCCTGATACAAATTTTATTTTGCATGATGTGGATGAGGAACTTAAACAAGGTATCTTGTCTAGTCATAGCGAGAAGTTGGCAATTGCATTCGGGCTTATAAGCACCCCAAAAGGAACCCCTATTAGGATTATAAAGAATCTTAGGGTTTGTGGGGATTGTCATACGTTTAGTAAGTTAGTGTCTGCAAGTGAACAGAGGTTGATTATTGTTCGCGATGCAAATCGGTTTCACCAGTTTGAGAAAGGTGCTTGCTCTTGTGGGGACTACTGGTGACTGGTTTTTTCCTTCCCAGGTTAGGTGAGGTCTCTTCTTGTGTTATTTGGGTTGCAAGGTCTTGATGCATATATGACGACGATGCACATACAAATTGATAAACTGTAATTTTTTACACGGTATAGTTGTAGAATAAATCCTGCGAGTCGCATAAGGGTGTTTTGTCTTCTAATTTTTATGGTACAACTTTTAGGAGATTTTACTCAGTCCTATCTGAAGGAGTGGTAATACAATGCCTCTCCTATAGCGTGCTTTGTCACTTCTCAGTAACATACAATGCCTCTCCTATGCTCTTTTTCCCATGAAAAAAATCATTGAATGAGTGTAGTAATGCGCCAAGAACTATACGGGGATTCTTATCTGAATCAAATAAGGCGAAAAGAGCAAAGGAACAAATGTCAAAGGCCAACCATTAGATAGTCAAACTCTGGGTGATCTTTGACCAGTTTTGCTTCGAGATTTTTTTATTCGTTGCATATTTTTC